>CAWUFW010017986.1:0-240010 GCA_963921515.1 Calotriton arnoldi
TTGCCACAATGTTCAAAATGTGCTTCAGCTATGGACCCCACACTTACATTTTGGTCACTGTGATGATGGGGGTTTGGACCCCATTCCCACAATGGTCATGGCCTGCTTGCATTGTGGGGGCCACACACATTTATGTGTGGCACATGTGATAGGGGGTCACATTGTATGTTCAAAGTCATGTTCAGTGTTTTAGGCATTTGACACAGTCTACACACGCTTGTCATGGTGTTGGGGGGATGTCTTTATGTTGCATTCTTTATGTTGGTGTGTGCTTGTTGTGTCATGTATTAGCCATCCTGTGAGTGGGGGTGTTGTTGGTGGTAGGCATCCAGCCCCCCATGGGTAGAGGTGGTAGTAGTGGTAGGCATCTGGCACCCCCTGGGTAAGGGTGGTAGTAGTGACAGGCATCCAGCCCCCCATGGGTAGAGGTGGTAGTAGTGGTAGGCATCTGGCACCCCCTGGGTAGAGGTGGTAGTAGTGGTAGGCATCTGACACCCCCTGGGTAGGGGTGGTAGTAGTGACAGGCATCCAGCCCCCCATGGGTAGAGGTGGTAGTAGTGGTAGGCATCTGGCACCCCCTGGGTAGGGGTGGTAGTAGTGACAGGCATCTGGCACCCCCTGGGTAAGGGTGGTAGTAGTGGTAGGCATCTGGCACCCCCTGGGTAAGGGTGGTAGTAGTGACAGGCATCCAGCCCCCCATGGGTAGAGGTGGTAGTAGTGGTAGGCATCTGGCACCCCGTGGGTAGAGGTGGTAGTAGTGGTAGGCATCTGACACCCCCTGGGTAGGGGTGGTAGTAGTGACAGGCATCCAGCCCCCCATGGGTAGAGGTGGTAGTAGTGGTAGGCATCTGGCACCCCTGGGTAAGGGTGGTAGTAGTGACAGGCATCCAGCCCCCATGGGTAGAGGTGGTAGTAGTGGTAGGCATCTGGCACCCCTGGGTAAGGGTGGTAGTAGTGACAGGCATCCAGCCCCCCATGGGTAGAGGTGGTAGTAGTGGTAGGCATCTGGCACCCCCTGGGTAGAGGTGGTAGTAGTGGTAGGCATCTGGCACCCCTGGGTAAGGGTGGTAGTAGTGACAGGCATCCAGCCCCCATGGGTAGAGGTGGTAATAGTGGTAGGCATCTGGCACCCCCTGGGTAAGGGTGGTGGTAGTGGTAGGCATCTGGCACCCCCGGGTAAGGGTGGTAGTAGTGGTAGGCATCTGGCACCCCCTGGGTAAGGGTGGTAGCAGTGGTAGGCATCTGGCACCCCTGGGTAAGGGTGGTAGTAGTGGTAGGCATCTGGCACCCCCTGGGTAGAGGATGGTAGTAGTAGTAGGCATCTGGCACCCCCTGGGTAGAGGTGGTAGTAGTGGTAGGCATCTGGCACCCCCTGGGTAAGGGTGGTAGTAGTGACAGGCATCCAGCCCCCCATGGGTAGAGGTGGTAGTAGTGGTAGGCATCTGGCACCCCCTGGGTAAGGGTGGTAGTAGTGACAGGCATCCAGCCCCCCATAGGTAGAGGTGGTAGTAGTGGTAGGCATCTGGCACCCCCTGGGTAAGGGTGGTAGTAGTGACAGGCATCCAGCCCCCCATGGGTAGAGGTGGTAGTAGTGGTAGGCATCTGGCACCCCCTGGGTAGAGGTGGTAGTAGTGGTAGGCATCTGGCACCCCTGGGTAAGGGTGGTAGTAGTGACAGGCATCCAGCCCCCCATGGGTAGAGGTGGTAGTAGTGGTAGGCATCTGGCACCCCTGGGTAGAGGTGGTAGTAGTGGTAGGCATCTGACACCCCCTGGGTAGGGGTGGTAGTAGTGACAGGCATCCAGCCCCCCATGGGTAGAGGTGGTAGTAGTGGTAGGCATCTGGCACCCCCTGGGTAAGGGTGGTAGTAGTGACAGGCATCCAGCCCCCCATGGGTAGAGGTGGTAGTAGTGGTAGGCATCTGGCACCCCTGGGTAGAGGTGGTAGTAGTGGTAGGCATCTGGCACCCCTGGGTAAGGGTGGTAGTAGTGACAGGCATCCAGCCCCCCATGGGTAGAGGTGGTAGTAGTGGTAGGCATCTGGCACCCCCTGGGTAGAGGTGGTAGGCATGTGGCACCCCCTGGGTAAGGGTGGTAGTAGTGACAGGCATCCAGCCCCCCATGGGTAGAGGTGGTAGTAGTGGTAGGCATCTGGCACCCCCTGGGTAAGGGTGGTAGTAGTGGTAGGCATGTGGCACCCCCTGGGTAAGGGTGGTAGTAGTGGTAGGCATCTGGCAGCCCCTGGGTAAGGGTAGTAGTAGTGGTAGGCATCTGGCACCCCCTGGGTAAGGGTGTTAGTAGTGGTAGGCATCTGGCACCCCCTGGGTAAGGGTGGTAGTGGTAGGCATCTGGCACCCCTGGGTAAGGGTGGTAGTAGTGACAGGCATCCTGCCCCCCATGGGTAGAGGTGGTATTAGTGGTAGGCATCTGGCACCCCTGGGTAAGGGTGGTAGTAGTGACAGGCATCCAGCCCCCCATGGGTAGAGGTGGTAGTAGTGGTAGGCATCTGGCACCCCTGAGTAAGGGTGGTAGTAGTGGTAGGCATGTGGCACCCCTGGGTAAGGGTGGTAGTAGTGGTAGGCATCTGGCACCCCTGGGTAAGGGTGGTAGTAGTGACAGGCATCCAGCCCCCCATGGGTAGAGGTGGTAGTAGTGGTAGGCATCTGGCACCCCCTGGGTAAGGGTGGTAGTAGTGACAGGCATCCAGCCCCCCATGGGTAGAGGTGGTAGTAGTGGTAGGCATCTGGCACCCCCTGGGTAGAGGTGGTAGTAGTGGTAGGCATCTGACACCCCTGGGTAGGGGTGGTAGTAGTGACAGGCATCCAGCCCCCATGGGTAGAGGTGGTAGTAGTGGTAGGCATCTGGCACCCCTGGGTAAGAGTGGTAGTAGTGACAGGCATCCAGCCCCCCATGGGTAGAGGTGGTAGTAGTGGTAGGCATCTGGCACCCCTGGGTAAGGGTGGTAGTAGTGACAGGCATCCAGCCCCCATGGGTAGAGGTGGTAGTAGTGGTAGGCATCTGGCACCCCCTGGGTAAGGGTGGTAGTAGTGACAGGCATCCAGCCCCCATGGGTAGAGGTGGTAGTAGTGGTAGGCATCTGGCACCCCTGGGTAAGGGTGGTAGTAGTGGTAGGCATCTGGCACCCCTGGGTAAGGGTGGTAGTAGTGGTAGGCATCTGGCACCCCCTGGGTAAGGGTGTTAGTAGTGGTAGGCATCTGGCACCCCCTGGGTAAGGGTGTTAGTAGTGGTAGGCATCTGGCACCCCTGGGTAAGGGTGGTAGTAGTGACAGGCATCCAGCCCCCATGGGTAGAGGTGGTAGTAGTGGTAGGCATCTGGCACCCCCTGGGTAGAAGTGGTAGGCATCTGACACCCCCTGGGTAGAGGTGGTAGTAGTGGTAGGCATCTGGCACCCCCTGGGTAAGGGTGGTAGTAGTGACAGGCATCCAGCCCCCCATGGGTAGAGGTGGTAGTAGTGGTAGGCATCTGGCACCCCCTGGGTAGAGGTGGTAGGAGTGGTAGGCATCTGATACCCCCTGGGTAGGGGTGGTAGTAGTGACAGGCATCCAGACCCCCATGGGTAGAGGTGGTAGTAGTGACAGGCATCCAGCCCCCCATGGGTGGAGGTGGTAGTAGTGGTAGGCATCTGGCACCCCCTGGGTAAGGGTGGTAGTAGTGACAGGCATCCAGCCCCCCATGGGTAGAGGTCGTAGTACTGGTAGGCATCTGGCACCCCCTGGGTAGAGGTGGTAGTAGTGGTAGGCATCTGACACCCCCTGGGTAGGGGTGGTAGTAGTGACAGGCATCCAGCCCCCCATGGTTAGAGGTGGTAGTAGTGGTAGGCATCTGGCACCCCCTGGGTAAGGGTGGTAGTAGTGACAGGCATCCGGGCCCCTATGTGTATATGTGGCATTGGTGATGGTCATCCCGCCCCTATGGTGCTGCTGTTGCTGGTGTAAGTAATTTCTGCATCCCTCTGTGTGTGTGTGTGATATGTCGGGTACGTGTGGTTTGTTTTTGTGGTTGGTGTCTGACTTACCTTCTGAGCCGTACGCGTCCGTGCCTGTTCCGGTAGTAGATGTAGAATATTGGTAGGATCGGCACGATGGGATTCATGGTTGGTTCGTCTCGTTCGTCTTTCTCGTTGCTTCGCCTCGTCCTCGTCGCTGGCGTGTTCGTCTCGTAGCCGTGGATCGTGTTGTGGCGCGAATCGGAGCTTACGTGCGCCTCTCCCGGATGCTTTGACGTGCCGTGCGTAGCGACGGGTTCGGCGCATACGGGAAGCGCATCGTACTTGTCCGGCCGGACGGGGCTGCATTTTGGCTTCCGTGCGACTCGATTCTGCGTTTACGGATCCGGCTCGGTCGGGGAACAGGACCTGGATTGGGTGAGTACGACTGGGTCGGAATCTGTGCTGTTGTGCGCATCGGACTTGCTCGTTCGGAATAATGTGCGGTTCGGTCGGGAAACAGGCATTCGCATGGCTTTTCACTATGCTAGACTATGCACAGGGACACCAAATGTGCCCCCAGTGCAGACATCAAAGCACTCTGAGAGTGCACCCACCCAGCCCCAATACACTAAAGCCTGTCTGGGAGGTGGTCACACCTCCCTGTGACAGGAAACCTATTGTCAAACCTTCCCCTGCCGGAGTTTCGTCCAGCAGCAGGAGGGCAGACTCGTGTCTGTGGCTGGCCGCATCCATTTTGTGATGCCAGGGTCAAGAAAGCTGGTACCGGGTGTACTGGTGCTGTCATATTTCTCCCTCTAGGAGGGTGGAATCATACCTCCCACACTAGTTACTGGTGTGGAGGTATGATCCCAAGGTGTTTGACACCAAACACGACATGTTTCCATGCAGCCATTTTAAAGTTAGCATTTACCGCGAGGTTATAATGCACTTAAGTATATATGGTTGGCTGCATCACAAACAACCCCGGAGAATAGGTTCCGAAGGCTGCAGTGGGGCTCTGCTCATGCATGGGCACCCTCTCACATAAATCCCAGCACCCTGCCTTCAGGGTTGATAAGGCCTGCTATAGGGGTGACTGATAGGTTTATATGTGCAGTGATTAGGATAGATATAGTGAACCTATATCTAAGTAAGGGGTGCATGCACCACCTTACACAGGCTGCAGTAGCAGACCTGTGGTGTCATTTTAAATGGTCTCTCAGGGGTGGCATAATACATGCTGCAGCCCCTGGGAGGCCTCTGGGGTACCTAGGCCCTGGGTACATAGTATACCATATACTAGGGACTTATAAGGGTACCCCAGAATCCAATCTGGAGTGTACCTATAGTACATGAACAACCAATTTAGGGAGAAAGCAGATAGACTGGGGTCCTGAATAGCAGGATCCCAGTCAGACTAAGTCGAAAACTAGCAAAACACCAGGAAAAAAGTGGGGGTAACTATGCACTGAAATTCCACCTTCCTACAGTGACCGCCTGGGCCCCGCGGTGCGACACCGCCAATGCCCATGCTCTACCAGCCAATGGGAACCGCGATCGCGGTAGTGAATTACACATTTGAAAACCGCGGTAGGCTTGCTCTGCTACTGCGGGCCCGGTCATTGGGTACTATCAAAAGATGCACGATTGCGGTAGCTACCGCCTGGGCCCTGCGGTGTGACACCGCCCATGCCCTACCAGCCAATGGGAACCGCGATCGCGGTAGTGAATTACACATTTGAAACCCGGGGTAGGCGTGCTCCGCTACCGCGGGCCCAGTCATTGGGTACTATCAAAAGATGCACGATTGCGGTAGCGACCGCCTGGGCCCTGCGGTGTGACACCGCCAATGCCCATGCCCTACCAGCCAATGGGAACCGCGAATTACACTTTTAAAAATCGCAGTAGGCGTGCACCGCCACCGTGGTCCCGGTCATTGGTTACATTTGAAAAAAGCGGACCAGGAACACCAATTGCAGCAGCTGAGTACCACTGAAACAACCCCAGGGGGCTATATATGTCTGTGAGAGAGCCACACATTTCAATTGCATCCAGACACTGCTGCCTGCCATTCTTCACCAACAACTGCTGCTGTTCCTGTCTCCTGGACCCAGTGATGGCGAGAACTGAGAACATCAGGGCCCGTCCCTTCACCACAGAGGAGCTGGAGGTCTTGGTGGACGAGGTGCTTTCAAAGTATGGGAGGTTATATGGTGCTCCAGATGTACTGGTAAGTGTTTCAGAGTGACAGTTTGAGAGTGCTCACAGTGCTCACATGATATTGCTCTGCAGTAGTATGTGCCTGTGTGTGCAAGTTAATGTGCATGCATCCTCATTTTTGATGTACCATGCTCCATACCTGGCCTAGTAAATATTGCACTTGACTATTTGTGGAGGATGGAAACATGGACATTTCAACAGCCCTTCTCCAGCAAGTAAAATACAAACGTTGGTCTGAGACTGGGTAATGTAAATGAGTGATACACTGCCTGGCATCCTGACTTTATGTTAATGGGGTGTGTAGCCTTATTTCCACAGATCCATGGCTGCATTGAAGGATGGGAGGGACTTGCAGTGTTTTGCAGACATACTGTCACACTGCTGGTTTGCACAGTCGAAGTCTGAAAAAACATTGCCTGGGCTATGTGATGACATAGTCCACGAGGTTTTCACATGCTCATTTGTGACATTGCAAAGGTATGCCTTCCAGAGGGTAATGAAGAATGGGTGTACAGTTTTCATATTGCCCCCATGGATATGTGTGCATTATGCACAAGAGTTAAATGCCTGAGTGTAACACTTTTGGTGGTGATTCACCTATGACACATCAGATAAATGTAATTTGGAGATATCATCCTTCCATTGTTTTCATTATGTGTTCTGACTCGCATGTGTAGGCACTGTTTGCCCTCTCACATTGTACATGCATGTGAATGTTCTGATGGCCCAAGTTTAACCTCAGTGTGAGTCCCCCTGGCCTGCACAGAAACTGTCCAATTTGACAAGGACCCATCAGTAAATGGACAGAGTGAAACATATGTGTTGTCTGCCACCCTATTTCTCAATGAGCTATCTTAGGCCTGAGGATTGCACAAGACAGACCTTGTGAGAAGAGTGTGAGAATGTGAGATCATGTCCCTAAATGTGACCTCCATGACACAGGTAGCCATTCACTGGCCAAGGACATTGAGGGGTGTGTAGTGTTGGACACAGTGAGTCTGCCCCGACACATCATTTCAAATGTATTGTATGTCTTGCTCACTCACATACTGCATCACAGATGAGGGTCTTCTTCACATTGGTTTCTGTGCTGGCACTCTGCATGTGTATGAGATGGCTATGTACTGTATCCATCCTCATACATGTATACATTTATATGAAAGTATTTGATGCAAGTATACTACGTGTCATGCTGTATGGCCTCACCTCAACATTTATGTATTGGTGTGCTATGTTTTTCATGCTCCTGTACTGACACACCGTGGTACATAAAACAGTGTCACTGAAACTTCCTCTTCTTGTCTCCCATGCCTGCAGCTTAAGGTCCACCAGCGTAAGGCCATATGGAGGGCCATTGCACGCAAGGTGCGGGCTCTAGGTGTCTCCAACTGACGGCACACACACTGTCACAAGAAGTGGGATGACATCTGCCGGCTGAGCAAAAACGTGGCAGAGATGACGCTGGGGGTGCTCCCTCGGAGTGGCAGGTTGGCGCGCAGGAGCATGACACCACTAATGGCCCGCATCTTGGCAGTGACACAGCCAGAGCTGGATGGACGTTTGAGGGCCCATCAGCAGCAAGTTGGGGGTGAGTATTCTGCGAAGTGTGACTTTGGGTGTGAGTGACTGCATGAATCCCAACCCTGAGCCAGTGCGGAGCTCTGTGATGTTTCTAGTGTGATGCAATGGCTTCTAAGTGGCCTCTGTGTTGAGTGCAGCTGTCATGCATTTTCACAACATGTAGTTTCTCATGTGTTTAATACAATGACCCTTCACATTGCAAGATGAGATGTGGCCTTGTGACATCTGCTGCATTATGGGTGTCATAGACATCACCTGGCAGTGAACAGCAGTGAGCATCATCTTAGTGTGCTTTTGTAGATGTGTGCTGCGCACAACGTAAAATTTGTGAGAACTACACATCTGACACCAATGTGCAACTGTAGTGGATGGTGGATATCAGGAGCTTATGGCCATTGCAAAAGGACATTTGGGAGTCTGTATCTGTGGTGTTCCCTTAAAGTGACTCCATATGTGACAGAGGCAACATGTTGAGATGTATATCTATCTCACCTCCAGGCACGTAGGTATGCTTACAGAGATTAGTATGTTAGGTTACAAGGAGGCACGGGCCAGCTATTTGGCTGTGTCAACGTCACATGGGTCATTAATGTCAACTATGCATGTTTCCATGCATATTCTGATGGTTGCATAAAGGTTGCACATGCAGACTGCACATGGTGGTGGTCAACAAGGGGGGATAATTTTCTAGTTTTGTGAGTATAGCACTATACTGAACCTACGTCTCTGTCTATTGCAGCATCTACCGAGGGCACAGAAGGACAGGGGACGGACACCAGTGGTGAAGCTTCTGGCACGACTGCTACACATGAGCTCACTGACACTGATGTGACCAGCACTTCGGAGGGGGACAGGAGGGCCCTGGATGAATCACGCCCGGAAACACCAACCTCAACATCATCAGACTCCAGCGGTGACTCCTCAATGTTGGCGGGCACAGGGAGTTCCAAATCTGCCTCGTCTTCCACCACACATCGTCCAGTGCCCACCCTCCCGGATGCTCCCACAAGTGCTGTCCGTGCCCGCAGCCCTAGGAAGGGTAGAGTCTCCTTCCCCCCAGGCACCGCTGCCCCGGTCTCCCCAGCTGCCCTCAGTGTGGAGGCGGTGGACCTTTTGCACCAGCTGTGTGTGGGTCAGGCTGCTCTCCTGAATGTATTCCAGGATCATGACAAGAAGTTGGCACAGGTAGTTGCCTTCATGGAGGGCATTCATTCTGACGTGGGTGGGCTACACCAAACTGTCCAGTCTTTGTCCTCCTCAGTGACGGCAGCCATTCAGCTGTCACAGGCTCCCAGTCCAGCTCCAGTCCCTTCAGCAACCACCCCGCCAGTGGCACCACCTGACGAGAGTGCCAACACGCCACAGCCCTCAGGCATCAAGTCCTCCACACGCAGCACACAACAGCAGCACTCCAAGCGGCCCAGACCACAGACACCATCCCCAAAACAGAAAACAGGCACACAGGAGCGCAAAGGCAAAAGCCCATCACGTGACACTCAGGGGCATCAGGCCAAGAAGCAGGCCTCAACCTCACATTCATCCAAATCACCCCCATCCAAGGGCGCTCCCATCCCCACACCTGCTCACACAGACAAACAAACAGTTGCCCTGTCTGCTGTGAACCTGGTGCCTGCAGCGACTCAGCACAAACACTTCTCTAAGGCACATTCACCCACAACCTCAACTCCCACCCACACCCCTGTGAAGGGGGACAGGACAGCAAAGTGGGGGTTCACCTGGACAACAGGGGATGGAGGGGAAAAGGCAAGGCCACCCCAAGCGTACCACCAGATCCATCAAATCCCCACGGGAGAGCCACCTGCACCTGATACACCTTTGGTGGAGAGTGAGGCTGTTGTGCCCACCTCACTTCCCACTCCGGCCAAGACAATTGTGGGCTATCGAATCCCCAAGAAGTTGAGGCCCAGCCCTCAACATTCACACTCACACACTGTGTCTCATGGCAGCATGTCTCCGCCTCCCCGTGCCACCATGCCACCCGGTCCAAGCAGCCCTCAGGCTCCCACAGCCACTGATGCCTCTACCTCCACTGGTCCTCTCTCTCCCAGGTCCAGTCCTCCAACTGGCCCGACAATCAGCCACCTACCAGTTCAACTGACAGCCAAATTTGAGGCAAAGTCCCCCTCCCAACACCATCTCTCCCACAGCGGTGCCTGGACTGCCCATTTGCATCCCCTGAGCTGGGGTGATTCCCATGGCAGTGGACGGTGTTACCCATTCCCTGTGCAGTTTCTCATGCACACATGTACATACTTTGCACTATGGACTGGCCAATGGCCTTGCTGTTTGTCACTTTGGATGCCCATTCCCTGTGCAGTTTCTCATGCACACATGTTTCCACCGGAACTATGGACTGGCCAATGGCCTTGCTGTTTGTCACTTTGGATGCCCATTCCCTGTGCAGTTTCTCATGCACACATGTGCATACTTCGAATTTGTACTGGCCAATGGCCTTGCTGTTTTGTACTTTTGATGCCTATCTGGGTATTATGTAATAAAGACAGTTACTCCTGTTGTCTGCTTTGTCAATGTCCTTGCTAAATAAAAGGTTTTATGTATGGGTATCGGTTCATGTGACATGCTCTGTATGCCACTTTAACATTGCCAATTGCTTGTTTTACTTTTTCAGAGGTTCCCAGAGGTAACAGGCACTTTTGTTCTTCTTCAGTCTGAGGCTTGAGGGTGCAATGATGGTTGTTCGTGATGGTCTACTCTTCTCCTAATCATTCTGTGCTCAGGTTTGCTAAATTGTACACGTCATGTCAGGATGCAATACCAGTACAGAGGTGAATGCTATCCACAGGATTACTTGCGGGGTGGCCAGGGTCCGGAATTTCTGTGGGCTCTTTCTTGATGTGTGCACAGCAAAGTTGGTGTGTAGTCATCTTGTGTGTGCCTGTGTTCATAGTCACATGGGTACATTTGAATGTGTGCACTTGAGTAGTCATACAGTGTGAATGGCCTGTCATTGTAAGTAGTGTTGATGTGTGTGTGCCCCTGCAATGCCAACTACACACATGTATGACCGAGGTAATGAGTGCCTGTTTGTTTAAATTGTCAGCCATGTGCTTCAGATTGTGGGCACATGTAGGAGTTGTAGGTTGAGCAGTGTGTCGGTGTGTGCTTGCACTCCTGGGGGACACCTACTTGTTGTTGCTGCCAGTTGTGAGTATGCAGAGTGTGTGACTGCAAAGTCTGTGTTGTGTTTTGTTGATCAGCCATGTGTCTCGTTTCTGTTTGTGCTCACTGTGCTGACCTGCTCAGCCACACTGACATTATTTGTGAGTTTTCTCATGCATTGCTGTCACTTGACCCATTTTTGGCTCCAGTATGGAATGTGGTATGAGAAGTCATACCATACACTATAGGTGCTTCTGATGCCTACACATTGTGAGTTACTCCTCTATGTGTTTGTGGACTGTACACTCCTCACCTGTCCAATACTGATGTACACACCACTTCAGTCTCATGTCTTCCACCCCATGCCTTGCCAGTTTGTGAGCCTCCCCACCACTTCATAGTGTGACACTATACTGTGTGAGGATGATTTGTGTACAGGACCAATGTGCCACTCAGGGCAGTTTCACAATTAGTTTCATGTTATTTTCTTCTACTATTTTGCAGTCTTGGTTGCTCATGTGCAGTGCATAGGTTTGAGCAGCACAGTCCTCTAGTCATGTTGTTTGCATCTGGGTTTCCCCGAGTTGTGCATCTGTGGGTGAAGGCTAAGCTGCATGTGTGTTTGCTGAGGTACTGCTACCCTTCCTGAGTGATGTTATCTGTGTGCTTTGATGATTTGTGGTGTGTGAGTTCATGGTGGGGCACTCCGATATGTGTGCTACTGGTTTTGTAGTTGTGCACACACTGCTTGGTGTGCATGCAGTGCTGTCAGTGTATGTTGCCTTGTACTTGCTTGGTGTCCATCCCCCATATGTCCAGCTGAGTTTGCTATGTGATGGATTGGTATGTGCCTCTGTTGTGTTTTTCTTGTGGATGTATGCAGTGTTTGGCCTGTGTTGGCTCTTTCTGCTGACAGGGGCAATGTGTGTGTGATGTTCTATTTGCATGACATTGTGTGTGAGTAGTTTGTGCATTGTGATACATTCAGATGTGTGTTGCATGTGTAGTGTGCATTTCTTGTGTGTATGTCACATGCAGCAATGTGGATTCATGTTCATGAACTTGTTTTGAGTGCACAATAGTGGTTTGTCCTCCTATTTTTGGCCTGTCACTTGTCAGGTTTGTGCATGTGCATGCTTGTGGTACACTATGACACCATGTTCACTTGATGACTGGTGTGGTGTGTATGTGTGTGTTAGCTGATTTGTCCCCTTGATCCCAGTTATTGTTCATGATTGTTTTTTGATGATGCACTTCTTGTTTGTGTTGGGGTATGGTGTCTGTGCATTGGTCCAGAGTGACAATGTTGTGCATTCCTGTTCTGTCTAGCGTCACATTGCCTTTCCACTGTTTGGCTGCACATGGCTGGGCTTATTGGACTTCTGTGGTTGTTGTTTGTGAGATTTGTGTTTGGCTATTGGTTTTGTGTCAGCATTGGTTCAGGCATCCCTGAGTGTGAGTCTTACATTTGTGGATGCACCACAGGGTGTGTGATTGGTTGTCAGTGAACTCACAGGACATCATTTGTACCATTATGTGTGTTTCTCACAGGTATTGAGTGTTGCAGGTGTGAGGTGGGTAGTATCCTTGAGTTGTTGCACAGAGGTCACTGTGGTTTAATTTCACTCACTGTGCCACCCATGTCTGATTTGAGGGCCTAATGGTGGTGTGATGTGTTCCTCCTCTTGCATGTGATGTACACATGCTATGTGGCTTGCTCCATGGCTTTCCAGCACTGTCCACTTCACTTTGGGCTAGCACATTTATTGTCCTCCATTGCTGCTGACCTGTGGTATGTGTATGTGGCAGTGTGTCAGTGTGGGATCTTTCTGAGGGACTTGACAAGCAATGTGAACAGTTCAGTGGTTGTTCATATGCAGTGTGAGTCTTCATTTCTTAATTATACTCAGTTTGATTCACATGAGTGGAAGGTAGGTGCGAGGAGGAGGGTTGTCCAGCCCCTGACCTTCTGTGCAGGGTGTTCATTTTCACCCCCACCTTCCCAGTCAATCTACCTTGTCCTGTGAGGTGTGAGGTCTAGCCACACCTGGCTGATAAATTGTGCAGGGGGGGCATAGGAGGGGCACACAGCATGTGCCCAAATGGGTGTGGGAAGCGTACTGTGGGTAGGGTGGAGGTGGAGCCCTGTGAATCTGGCCAGACTGCCCATGCCTGGCACCGGCCCTGCCTACTACATTTTGCGCAGGTTTTCCCGCGTCTTCACCACTGCGGTGAGTTGCCCGGGACATTGCAGTGATTTTGCTGTTGATGGGTGACACGGATGCGGAGGTGTGGGTTTCTATCAGGCAGGACATGTGGGAGTACACTGGGGGATATGTTCCTGTCCCCACCAGAGTGTCTGATGTGGACAGGAACCGTATGTCAGCACAGGAGTTGTCTGTTGTGGTTGTATGCAGAGTTGTGTTTTTGCGTACCTGCGGTGTTGTCCGCGGCGACGTCTTATTTGCTGGTAGTGGATGAGGTACAGCAGCGGAAGGGCTTGAAGAGCTGGATCCATTGCGGTCAGGACCGCGTGGAGGTGACCGGGATCCGAGTTTTGCAGTAGTGCTTCCGCCGTCTCCGGGTGGCTGGATTCTCCGCTGCGGTGTGATGGGCTGTTTGCGGCATCGTGATTTGTCCGGCGGTCGGGACGTCATTCCGCACGGCGGTGTTTCTCTATTGACTCCCTCCGCCACCGTTGCGGAAGGAAATTTCTGGCGGTTCACGTAACTCCGCAGCGGACGGAAAATGGGCTATGTTTGCACATTGTAATATGGCGGACGCGAGGACCGCCGATGGAGTGCGGAAAAGGACATTTTCCGCCACCGCCGGCAACGCGGATGTGCCTACGACCCCCATCCTCATGAGCCCCTTAGTCTGGAGAAATACAAACTCGCAATTTAAAAAACATAACATAGTGGTTGGAGTTGTTTTTACTTATAAGCATCTGTTATTATCCAAATGAACCCTATTTAGCAACCTTAGAACAGGGAGATTAGGGAGAAAAACAAAGTGCCTTGCAGTTTCCATGCTGGCATTTGATTCTGGTTCATAGCTCATTGTGCTATATTAGGATTGTAGCTTATGAACTTCAATTAACAAAAGGATCTTTGTGAGAAAAACAGTAACACGCTGAAATATCTACGTGAAAAAAAAATTGATCTAAGTATTGCACATTGTGCTTTGCTGGAGGCACACTATCCCTCTGGGCTACTTTAAGATGAGTCAAAACTCAGACTAGGCAAAACTCCAATCTCTTGAACAGATACATTATTCACTAGAGTTGATATTTTTATTATAAATTTCTAGTACACAAGGGACTCTGAGGTCTATGCCTTTAGCTCTGCAAGAAGTGTCAAAATGCAGTCCTTTCCCCAGAGCTTGGCCCCTGGTGCGGTAACACCAGCCTCTGACCAAAAGCAGAATGCCTTTAACCTAGGCCGGGACAGTAGGAGCCCCAGCAAATGCTGTAACTGTACATAGAGGGCCATTATCATTCTGTGTGTGACAATCTGCCAGCAAACAGATTGACAATGGCCCGATAGCAGTCTATGCCAGGTTGGGGAGGGGCTGTTGCAGGCCCTTGAGTTCACAGCAGGAGTGCGAGTTGGCACCTATAGTGAGTGTTACAGAACCCGGAGACTTCTTGCAGGGGACAAGTGCATCTTGCTCCAATGTCCAGAATTACAAACAAAAGGCGTCTGTGGAAGGGATCATCACAGACAACGGATGTGAGCCCAAATAATGGATGGTTATTGAAATTTACGGACAGATCATCACCCTCATTTGTAGGAAGAAGCACATTACCCCAGGGCCTACTTTAATTTGCCAGAAAGCCTAATTCACAAACCTCCACATACAAATTGCTTGACGTACGAGTGTAAACTTACTATTACTGTTCACACAACTTGAATTTGTACTCTTAGAGAGATTTACTCATGTTCAATATTACCCCAATGTAGCTTAATATTTTGCTTGAGTGAATCTTCTCCGAGGGTTGTGGGCATTTCAAGGCAAAGATGGCATTGAGAGTATTTGCACTCACAAACTCGCAAGTGTATATTCGCTAACGTCACAGTGACTACTTCCCACTTTGGAAACAATCTAAAATGTGCTTCCATTGAGAACAGTAGTAAATGTGTTTCTACAGTGAAAATGGGACTGGAAAAACCCCACAATTGATGGGGGCATAAGGGAAGGTGTTCAGTGAGAAAAATTATGAGAATAAAAGGGCAAGCAAATTTATGAGAATTTACATTTGCATGTGAGATTGTACAATATGTAAATTAGACATGATGATCTGGCATTGCCTAAACATAATTACAGTGCTTAATTTGTAAAAACAATAAGTGCCAGGGCTCTAGTCAGGAGGCCACTGTAGCTTGCACCACTCATTGCCCCTGCCATGCTGCCTATGATAGTAACAACACAACTACTGATCGGCACAAGTGTGCTAATTCTGACTATTTCAAGCCCTAAAGCTATTAGAAGGTCATGGGTGGCAATAGTTAGCTGTTGTTGTGGCCATCGCTAAATTAGCCTGACAGCGCCACCTTGTGGCAGACTGTCACAAACCCCAGTGTTGACAATTAAGTGCCGGCGCCGAGCACCAGAAACCACCAGCTCCAATTAAGCACTACATAATTGGTGATTTACAAACCTTCTCCAACAGTACTCTAGAACACTTTGTGAAAGCCAGAAACGGGTATCTCTGCATTCATGATTTTGTATTTCAGAATCAAGTTCAGAGATGTTATATCAGTTCACTGACTAAACTCTGCCGCCAAAGGTTTAACTATTTAATAAATCATTAAGCTACACTGTATGCGCCTTAAATTGCAGTGAGAACTTTTCTATTGCATTAAAGCATTGGTTACGGTGTAGAGTGCTTTAACTGAATAGCATGACTGGATCATGTTCAAAAGTAAAATCAGGGCCCGCTTTAGTTCTGGTGGCACCCAATGCAACAATCTTTTTGTCGCCCCCTGATGACCTCCTTCTCCACAAATTCCCTCACTACCACCATCCAACAGTGCCCATCATCTCTGCATAGCCCCTCTCTGACATACATTTCCTTTTTTATAGCGCTACTCATAGTTCACTCACACTCGGGGGTATATTTACAATGAAGTGGCGAAGCGTGGCATTAGCCTCCTTGGCTTAACGCCGCGCTCTGCCACTTCTGAAATGCAGGGCTGCACCGTATTTACAACAATACGGTGCAGCCTTGCATTTCCCCCTGTGCTGGCGCTAATTTAGCTGACTAGCACCAACACAGGCACCTTGCACCATAGTATTATTGTTGCCTGAAAGCTGCTGGGGTCTCAAGGAACTCTGCAGCCAGTGCTTTTAAACTTGTGTTATTTTTAAACAAAGCCTCCCACTTCCACCCCTCCCGAGATCAGCGCCAGGTGTGGCTGCACTGGTCGCACCGCCCTAAATCCAGCTCTGAGCAAAATCAAATTATAGTGCTAAGGAAGCAAATGGCCTCTTAGTAACATCAATGTGTGCCTCAAAACAGTACCAGCATCGCCCTTATCGAAGGTACAGTACACTTTTGGCTTAGGTTGAAAATGATCTTGCCACCATACTCGATGTTTTCCATTATTCCGAAGGGCTCTTAACACATTCGTTCATATAATCTCTAAGAGATCAAGACCTCGCCTCAATGAATATTTAGATGCCAACACAATAACCGTTGCATATTCTATTACCCCAGGGCTTTCCTTCCCCAGTGTTCATAAAGCTCATTTAGCAAATAACTAATGTCAAATGGTGCGACTGTACATACATCTAGACCAAACACAGCTCTGCATGAAAGCTTTGCATAATCAACATTTCATATTCAGAATAAGTAAACAGGTAAAACATGCATATTTTGAAGTCCTTAAACCGTGTACGATCTTTCTGATTCTGTCCAATTCTTTCCCAGGCAGGATTGCCTATAAATCAATCCTAGAGCTCTGTACAAAGAAAAAAAAAGCTCTACTGAAAAATCAAGTAATCTTTCTACTGAGGTTTTGTTCTTGGTAAAAAGGTAGTTCAGCAAGTATAGTTTATGCCTAAGCATTCCATACAGTTTAGTGTTCTTAATTCAATTACTTTTTTTTTTTATTGTTCCCTAGAATGTACCAGCTCTTCAGTAAAACATGCAAGTCTAAAGGAGATTACTTTTGGTGAATCCTAATCTGATGCTGGATTATACTCATAGGGTACACAATCCCCGTCTGAATAGTCACCTGAAGCATGTTCATAGGGTGTACCCAGGACAAAGTGGCGCTGTGTGCCAGATTACAGAAAGACATGTGTTCTCCCGAGCACAGGCACCAGCTCTCAAGTTTGTGCCTACGCTGGGAAGAGCCCTGCAGAGAAAGATAGCTCTGCCTTCCACTACTAGACAAGTCAGTCAGGTTTTCACAAAGGGACTCTTGGAAATCCCATACATCCCTCCCCCACACCCCGTCCCAATGGTGTGTGTAGTGTTTGCTGGAACATAACTAGGAGGTTCCTTGGGTCCTGGAGAAACTTTTAAAAGGTGCCTTTGTGTTGCTCACTAAGGGGCTTATTTATAAGCCCATTGCGCTGCCGGTGCGTCACTTGTTTTGACGCACAGTAGGCGCAATGGGTTTGCTCATATTTCCAAGGCCACGTAAAGTCACCCTGCATTACGTTTCATGGCCTTGTAAATATAGGCCCCTTTCACGCATTACTCTGCATGAAAGGGGCGTTCCATGTTTGTTGCTGTGGGTGTTCCCAAAGCAAAATCCAGAGAACTTGACATATTCCTAGATTTACAACATTTTGTAACACTGGGAATGCGTCAAAATCCTACGCCTACACTGGGGAGGCATAGGAATGGTGCAATGAGGAGCAATACTTTTATTTCTCCTCTGTTTTGTCCTCTTTCCATGCATGCTGCCCATAGAAAGAGGAAAATGCCATTATTGATTTTTTTTGTGCAGGAAGATGTCCCTTCCTGCACAAAAATAATCATCTCCACAGCGCAGGCACCCTTGCAAAATGACCCAAGGGTGCCTGCGCAGGTGAATGGCAGCCAATTGTGTGCCAGTGCAGGGGAAAGCACAGGGATGCGTTGCATTGTTGTTCTCCCTCTCTAAGTAGTGCAGCACCAAGATACTCCTCCGGGAGTGATTTGTGCGCTATATTAGATGTCTTTATTATATCATTTTCATATCATACATTAATACGACGCATCCCTGTGCTTTGAAAATGATGCAGCACGGTGCAGCTAAATGATTTGTGGAGCCGGGCTGCGTCATTTTCTTGTAGATGAGGACCTGTGTGACCACTAGATCTTGGTGTCAGACAAGTAGTGCATTTCTCTGTAGACTGTTTGCCCCTGTACCCATGTTAGTAACACCAACGGCTCCAGTGAATGTCCCCCATGCCAATGAGGGACCACCGCTTTGAGATTGTGAACGAGTTAAATGTGCACTGCATGATGTTTATTACATAAGGGGCACAATTGTCTTACCCCCACCACAAAAATACAATAAGTTAAAGAATAATTCAATACTGTAAATGGGAATATGGTTTATTGGTAGGTTTCCCAAGCACTTGTGAAGGCACTTCTCGTTCTTCACTTCGCACATGTGCGAATTACACAATTGCATTTATTTTACAAAGAACAAGTAAGCTGTTGAATTCTCACGAGCCATATCATGAACAGTTGCCCTTGCTCGCTGCATAGCCCAGCACTTGTTTATATGGTTTTGCTCTGTCTAAAGTACATGAAATAACTGATAATTTCTCCAAGTTAGCCCATGATTTTCAGACCACACATCTCAGAAACAGGAAGAGATGTATTGCTCTGTTTCCAAGCTGTGCTGTCTGACAATCATTCATTAACACGGAGAAATACATAGTTATGGGCAGGATGTGGATGTACAAGCTTTGGATTACCGAATTGCAAAGTAAACTGAATCGGTATTCTTAATGTGTCAAAGTGGCAATTTCCCAATTAGCTAATTGGTATGAGTTGCATTTGGAATTTTGTGATTTCCTAATACCAATTCGGTAAATTACGAAATGGTATTTGGCAACCGCAAACAGCGAAAGTCACATTTGAGAACAGCTTGATGACATCACAGTGAGGGAATTGTTTAATACGAGCTTCATTCTGTGCTCTGTAAAACTGAGGAAGGGAGGAATTGATTTCTACATCAAATTTGAGGCTATTTTTGGAGTGCTAAATTGCAATTTTTCAGAGAAGAATCTAAAAAGGATGTTGGTGGCAGAAAAAGAAAATTCAAATTTAGTGAAAAGGAGCTGGAAATCCTTATGACGGAATATGTGGCTCACAACGCTGAGCTTTTTTCAATGATCCAGAATCACAAAAAACACAAAATATGGAAGCACATTCTATTGACGTAACCCAATGCACCGTACAGGAAATCTGGAAAAAGATGGTATGGTTTGCAGTCAGGAACAAGATGATCACAAATTGTCCTGCAGAGAGGCGTGAAACATGGGGGAGGATCCTTCACAACACTTAAACCAACTCCTTTAGAAAATCTAATTGTGTTCTCTCTGCAGCAAGATAGTATTGTTGGTTTCACTAACATCGATACATCAAACCAACCAACTACATCTCAATGTAAATAAAAAAAAATAATACAAAGTAATACCATGACTTGCTAAAATTATAACTTATTTCAAAGTGAAACATTCTGAAAAGTACTCCCTTACAATGCTTATTTGTACCTTCCTAGTGCCTTATGCTAGTTGTACTACATACATTACATTGCAGTATACACTTATAATTATAAATAATATCTATATTTCAGTTAAAAACATTTGTAAAATGGTAAACTCAATTGTAGGGAGTAATATTAGATTTGTTTATTTTAGATTGCTAAATCTAAAATCAAAATTGCTTTAACCTTCCACATAGTAATGCATCACAGATGTACCATCCCAGAGAGAATATGAAACTGACTGAGCAAGAGGCTACTCCAGATAATCCCTCAAACATGGAGGAAGACACTTATTTACCAGCCTCATGAAGTGAGCCTGTCCCATTCAGAGGCAGAGCAACAATTTCTCCACTGCCAGATTTCCCCGATATTTCAGAGGAGCCTGTCACATCCACCTCAGCTTTGGAGCACACAAATGACCACGTCACACATGGAGCTCTGTGATACACTTCTTTCATGCAACCATTAGCTGAATGCACTATGTCATAAACTTTGTTGACCACACCCAAACACCTCCCAACTGACTACGTAACTTTGTAAGGAGTCCAGCAAGGACCACAAGGTTCCTACTGCACATGATCACATGACACTACATCTCCCCCTTTGTGAAATAAAAAGTACGGATAACATATATACATTAGAGTTCCTCAATGAGTCATCGAGGTGCTCGCAACAATCTTCCAGATCGAGTCGTACGAGGTGAAGGAGTTGCACTGTCATCTGGCACAGTAGATGTAGACTCAAATGCTTGACTTGAGCACTCAGGTTGACTTGTCTCACTCGTGATGTCTGGAGCCAATGAACATCAAGGCAGATGCTTGAAATGTGATGAGTCTCTTGTAATGACTTTCCGGAATGATACTTGGTCACCATATGTCCTTTACTTGTCACAACTCTAAATGGATCAGCATCAAATGGAGCGTTAGTCTTGCGTTTCTGTTTTTGGTTGACTAGGACCCGATCTCATCAGTGTCCATTTCTCGGCTTGTGGTCCATTGTGGTAGCTTTGTCCCAATGACTCTACCAAACAGCAAGGTGGCAGGGAATTAACCTGTTGTAGAATGGGGAGTTAACCAATAGGCATGAAGGGCTGGACCTAAGGCTGACCTGAGATCGATTCCTTTAAGCGCAACACGCTAAACCACTTTCTTCAGGGTGCCCATAAATTGTTCAGCAACACCATTTGCCTGTGGCCAGAGAGGTGTGCTTTTTTGATTCTTGACATCCAAGCGACTAAGAAAGTCCTTAAACTCTCTGCTATTTAAAGGTGGACCATTGTCAGATTATAGAATCAAGGGAACACCCCATGGTGTGCAAATATCAACCAACCTCAAGATGACTTTGTCATGGGTGGTCGATGATAAATCTTCCACTAAGGGAAAACATGAGTGCTCATCAGTAACTACCATGAGATGATGTCCATTGTTTAAAGGTCCAAAGAAATCAACTGCAATTCTCTCGCATTTATGTATAGAAAGGTCAGACATATTTAGCAGATGTTGTGTTGTCTTGGGAGATAAGCAATCACACAGGTGACATACTTTCAGTTCCTTCTCGAATTGTTCATCAAGGCGAGGAAACCACACTTACTCTCAGAGGGGTCTCTTGGTGGCTGCAATGCCACAATCGCTTTGTGTGCCAGTTCAATGACCTGTTGTCTCACTCTCTGAGGTACGACAATTCTCGAATCTCTTAGTATAATACCTTCTTGAGTGACAGAAAGTTCTTCCTGCACATTTTTTAATTTTTGATATTTAACATCATCTGTGAGAGGTCAAGTATGCTTTCTCCATGATTGCGTTGCAATGATATCCTTGAGTGTGAGTATGTCTCTATCTGTGGTGGGAGCAGCAATGATAGAGCTGCAGGGGTGCTGGACTTTACTATGAAATTGATATACTCTTCAGCCGCTTTAGACTTTGGACTGTGACGCTGTAACAGCACTCATCTGACAGGGTTTTGATCCTACCACGGCTTATGCAAAATAGTTTAATCCTGCTCTTGCAGTCTCAACCCCTTAGTCTTGGGGGCATCATGGCTTCTGTATTTCCTAAAATGGTGAGCAAAGTCTGGTGGTCCGTGACAAGGGTGAAATGCTTTCCTTACAGAAAATGTTCACAAGCCCGCACTACAGCCAGGCTCTTTTTTCTGGCTGAGAATAGGCACGTTCAGTCTGAAATAGACTTCTGCTAGTATAGTCCACAATGTGTCTCTGAGCATTTGGATGTTAATTGTGTTGAGCATTAATCGCGCCAAACCCCACTGGGCTTGCGTCTACTATGATCTCAGTATGTAACTTTGGATCAAAAGAAAACATTTCAGTTGTACTTTCAATTGCGTGCTTGATTTTCTTGAAACTTCTGTCACATTCAGAGGACCACTGGAAGGCAATATTCTTCTTTGTCGAGTCTCTTAATGGGGCACTCACCGTGGCAAAGTCACGAATGTATCTGGAGCAATAGCTGCCCATGTCTAAGAAGTATCACAGCATGGTTCCATTGTGCGGGGAGCAAGTGGATGACAATGCTTGTACTTTTTCAGGGTCAGGAGTCAATCTCCCTTCATAGAAAATGTGCCCAAAGTATTTGAGTTTGGTTTTGTGAAACTCACTCTTTTCTGCATTGAAAATTAGACCTGTATCAATTAGCAGACAGCATACTTGTGTAAGAGCTTTGTTATGCTCCATTCGTGTGGCCCCCAACCACTAGTATATCATCGCTGTAGTTAAAAGCATGTGACGGGTTGAATTACTCTGCAAATGACATCCTGAAAGATTTCTGCAGCTGGCAGCACACCAAAGCTAAGTCTTTTGTATTTTAACACATCAACATGAGTTGAAAAATAAGTAATGGAGCTCCAGTTCTCTTCCAGCTCGAGTTGATGGTATCCTTTGTTCGAATCAAGACAGGAGAAGACGTTGGTGCCATTCAGCTGTGTAATCATGACCTGGATGTCTTTCTCTCTTGATTGCTTTGTTGGCCTCACGCATATCAACACAAATTTGTACTGCACCTCCACTGTCCATTTTGGCACTACCACTATGGGAGGTAGTGAGCACAAGTGCTCGATGAGGTCATAGACATAATGTTTCTAGTTCTTTTTAGTGGCCTCATGTAAATGGAAAGTAATCCGACGTTGTAGCTGAGCAACAGAACGAATGGCCTCATTAATGTGAAGTTGCATATTCACTGTCTTGAGTTTCCATAGTCATGAAACATTACCAGGAATTGACTTACTATGTCAGAATGTACATTGAGGTTGTAGTTGATCGATACCTGTCCCATGTCAGCAGCAGTGTTGAAATTGAGTAGGCATGCACTCATTGAAGTACCTTGGAGGACATGAATTGGTGCTTGTACTGTCTATTTCTTATGCCTGATGGTCAATACGAATGACCTTTGACTTTGTAATGATGTAGAAGCAGCCCATGAGTACACCTTTGTTTTCAATGGCGTTCGACATGGTACCACAGACAGTTTGTTGTATTTTTCTTCCGGCATGATATTGATCAATGCACCACTGTCTATAATAAAAGGGGGCACTATCTGTAGGAGAGTAGGATCTGCTTCACATGGGTACCCCCACTTTTTGCTGATGCTTCACTGTTTTTCGACCTTAGTCTGGCTGGGGCCCTGCTAATCAGAACCCCAGCCTAGCTGCTTCCTCTTTAAAATGGTTTCCATGTGCCTTAGGCACATCTCTGATTGGAATCTGGAGTGCCCTTATAAGTCCCTAGTATATGGTATACTATGTACCCAGGGCATAGGTACCTCAGAGGCCTACCAGGGGCTGCAGCATGTATTGTGCCACCCCTGCAAGGCCATCCAAACTGACACCACAGGTCTGCTACTGCAGCCTGGGTAAGGTGGTGCATGCACCCCTTACTGTGATATAGGCTACCTATATCACTACATACATACACACATATAAACCTATAAGTCACTCCTATGGCATGCCTTATCAATCCTGAAGGCAGAGTGCGTGGTTCCTATGTGAGAGGGTGCCCCTGCATGAGCTGGGCCCCTCTGCAGCGTTCGGAGACCCTTCTCTGATGCTGTTTGTAGTGCAGCCCGACCATATACTCTTAAGCGCATTATAACCTCGCGTTAAATGCTAACTTTGGGATGGCTGCACGGAAACATGTCGTGTTTGGTGTCAAACATCTTGGAATACTACCCCCCGCCAGTTCTGGCGGCGGGGGTAGCATTCCACCCTTCTAGAGGGAAAGACATGTACACACCGGTATACCCGGTACTGACTTTCCAGAGCCCTGGCATCACAAAATGGATGCCGCTGCCACAGACACGAGTCTGGCCTCCTGCTGCTGACCAAAACTCCGGCAGGGGAGGCCTGGACAATAGGTTTCCTGTCCCAGGGAGGTGTGACCACCTCCCCAGACAGGATAGTGTGTATTGGGGCTGGGCGGGAGCACTCTCTGGTGCTTTGAAGTCCTGCACTGGGGGCACACTTGGTGTCCCTGTGCATACCCCAGTTCAAACCGGCTCAGGGGCTTCCAGCCCCTGCTCTGGCGTGAAACTGGACAAAGGGAAAGGGGTGTAACCACCCCTCTGCCCTGACCCTCCCATAGGTGGGGCCCCAGAGTATGTCCAACCCCCTACCTTAGTATAAGTAGGGGACCCCAGTCCTTAAGACTTTAGATTTACCTGGACGAAACTCTGATACAGAATCCTGGACCTTCGACGCTCTACTTCAAGATTAGAGGACTGAAGAATCTCCCTTGGGGTCAAGGAGTGACTCCCCTGCTTGGCAGGTACCAAAGAAGCAATTGTCCGGTCTGCATCGCTGAAGCTCCCGTCGGACGCCGAAGTCTTTGCATCACCAGAGGTAGATTTCCAGACTTCCCTGAGGCTGCCCTGAGTCCCCAGCAAAGCTGAGGCCCGTAGTTGTCGTGGGTAACGTGGAACCGTGACCCCTGGACACTGATCGCATTTGCAAGTGCATCCTCTTCTGGGTCTTCCACGAAGTCATGCTTTGGGCTCCGATTAGCCCCAGCCTCCAGCACCAACTGCACCGAAGATCACTGGCCTCCACTCCACGAGTGTCCTGTGAGCCAGCTCCACGTGCATCATCTTGAGGCTCCTTTGCGGTCGCTAGTCCATTGGCTAGTAGACCCTCCCGAAGGCCAATCTTTTTTGCTTAGGCTCCTGATTGCTCCAGGCGTGCCCTGACTTATCCTCGCTGGGTGAGTCCCACAGACCTTGCTGGTCTGCAACATCGTCCTTCTTCCATTTCCATGAGACTTGCCGTTGCCAAGGCTTGTTGGGTCCAATCCGGTCGCCGACACCCCTGCAATCGACAGACGTTGTGGGACAGCTCGAATCCAGCTCCTGGTCATCGTTGATACCTCCTGGACCTCGTGGCTGAAGAGTCAAGACAACCGTCAACCTACCTGAAGCACTCGACATCGGTGGGCATCTGCTCATCGCCTTCCTGGTCACTGGCTAGTGACCCAGACTCTGTCCCCTCTGCTTTCAGGTTCTTCAGATCTTCGATCCACCTTTGGATCCACCCGAACACTTTCGACTTGGCCGCCAGCAGCACTTTGCAGCAGATCGCCATTGAAAGCGACGACGAAACCCGACCCCGAAAGACACCTATGCACCCGGCTCCCCTGGGTGAGGTAACTCGAGTACTCCGGTGCTCCCGTGGGTATTGACACTAGAACAGCCTAGTTCTCAAAGGGTGTGCTCCAAGTCCTCCTCTAAGTGTCCCTTTTCTTTTAAATTCTAATCGCGACTTTCCCCATAGAAGTTAACGTGGTTCGCGGCTGTGTTCATACACTGCACGCGTCCCCCGTGGGTCCCCTGTGTCACTGCCTTGGGTGGTTCCTTGTGGTCCAAGCACTTCTACAGGCTCTAGGCCTTGTGTCTAGCTCAGTCGTGGTTCTTATACCACTTTATTGGTATATGGTTTGGTACGCCCCTGTGGCTCAAACGTGTATTTGTGCTATTACTGCAGATAACTAACTTATAATTTATGTACTTCGAACTCTAGCCTCATAAAGAGACTAGAGGGGTGTGTTTAGTAATAAATACATATATTTTGAATATATACCTGGTGTGGTCCTCTTTCATTTGGTCACTCAAGAGATTATAGACTGGTAAAACAAGCTGCTTTACATTCCTTCAAGACTTAGCCTGAAGGCTGCTCTCCATAGCTACCACTAGGATAGCTTTCAATAAAGGTTGTCTTTAACCTATCTCCAATAAGGGGTTGTTTGGACTGGTGCAAGGTGCCCACTATAATTAGTGGACAGCATATGCCAGGCCAACTTCTCACACTATCCAAATGAGCTTGGTCACTTCACGTGTCGATCTCTCTTTGACTTGTGTTCTTCTTTGCAAGCAAACAATCCTACATGTGCACATTGTTCTGCCGTCAACATCACCATTGCACATCCATCTTCTTCACTGTCACTCGATAATGGCATTGAAGAGCCTATGGAGGATGAATTTGATGATAATCGACTTTGTTTAGACTCTTCTTACTTCAATTTATGTTGCCGTTTGGCTTCTGGGCCTGGAATGCTCCTGGAAATTTCTGATGCCCATTTTCTCTTCTTGTCGTGACATACGTAGTTTCTCTTTTGCTTTGCAGACTGTTATAAAATGGTTTTCTTTCCCACAGCCTTTGCATATCTGTCCAATGGCGGGACATTTACCTTTGTGTGGAAATGAATGAGAATCCAGTTCGGAAACACAATTTCTTTTTCTTCTGAGACATTTTCTTCTGGGCCTCTACTTTGTGTTTGTGCTTACTTTTCATGATCAACGCCAATTCATTTTGGGCTGTTCCAGCTCCCATATCAGAAGCATCTAGATCAGAACATTCCTCAGCTCTCGCAGCCGTTAGTATCTTTTCAGGACTGGGTGTCTCTCTCAGTATGTGTCATCTGAACATCAACTTTCGATGACTGACATGCATGGCTTCTTCGTCATTGAATTCACGGAACTTGCAGTGCTTGATGAGGGTATCATGTCTTTTGACAAAGTCTTCCATCATTTTACCAGCTTGCTGTCTTGCCTGGTTGAAAATGTACCTTTCATAGTCAACATTCGGCATTAGATTGAACTTGGCTTCCAAAGTTTCTTTGAATTGACGGTATATTACTTCATCATCTTGTGATATTTTCTTATCACTTCTTTCACTCCATCACCTGCAAGGTTCTTTAAGTATTTGATGATCTTTTCTCATCTACTTCTTCAAGAACATCTTTGAAGTCATCGAATGTTTAGATCCATGCAGTCCATTTAGTGTCAACATTCTACTTTTTGGCGGTATCGAATGGCGGTGGTGGTGTCAGGTACGCGACTGTACTGTATTTTGCACTACTCTTTGTGGCCATTGGAGATTTTCAGTTTCTTGAAAGCTTTTGAGTTGTGCTGAATGCCACCAGCTGCCTCTTTTTAGTCATTTCTACAAGGGCCAACAGCTTCATAAACACAACCCCCATGTTTGTGCTCAAGTCGCCTCACCGGATTTTGAGGTTGTAAGTTCACTTTGTCTATTTTTCGCCAGTGAGTACACTTTTGTTTCTTGTACCTGATTGCCACTGGCTTTAGAGCTTCTTTACACCTGGTCGTCTCTGCCTTTTGCTCTTTCTTGCACCTGGCTGTTGCTGCCTTTAACCCTTCTTCGTACCTGGTTGTGTCTGCCTTTAGCATTTCTGCTTTGTATGGACGATGGCTCTGTGTTAGCCTGTGCTGCGGTATCTCTTATTTCGGCCTTACCAGTAGTCTTCTGGTGGGCTTTCTGACTGTGCTGCTCTGTAGGGCCTTCACCTTCTTCAAGGGCCTTGTATGAGGTGGAGTAGCGCCTTGACTCCATATACACCAACTGTAGCCTGCTTCCTGGGGCACGCGTCGCACGCATGAGCACCTTGCTGGGCCTTGTCAAATTCTCAGGGAGAGCAGTCTTGTTTGTTCAGGGTACAAATCCCCTACTTATAGCCAGTTGTCGCGTCCACCTGAGCACACATGGAGCTCTGTAAAACACGTCTTTATTCTTTGGCATGCAACCGTTAACTGAATGCACTCCATGAGACAACATAAACAAGACTCCAGGAAACAAAAAAACACTCTGGAGAAAGGAATACAACCCCATGGAAAAAGAGAAATATATGACTTGCCTTAGCAAATATAAAAATATTGCACATAAAGCAAAGTCAGTTTATTTTACCCAAAAATAATTGATGCCAACAACTCTACCAAAGAGCTTTTCAGAATTGTGGCAAGTCTAACTTCACCTCCCAGAAATATCTTGAGTAATAACACGCAAGATTTATGTAACACTTTAGCCACTTTTTTTTATGGATAAAGTAGTTCATATCTACAACATCTTTGGACAGAAGCATGGATCCAGGTCTGAGGACCATCTTAATCCATCTACTCCTGACATGCTTAATTTCTGCAATTTCTCCCTCCTCACCTCACAGCAAGTTACCTCACTTATTAAAACAACTAATCAGGATCCTCTTCGGAACTGTTTCCTCCATCTATCATACACATGACCGCGGAATTAGTGGCAGACTATTTGACCATAATCTTCAACTCCATACTGTCTTCCGAAAAGTTTATTTTGGTATGCAAAGAGGCCTCTATCCTCACTTTGTTAAAAAAATCGAATTTATATCCCGTGGATTCCTATAACTACAGACCTATCTCCCTCCTACCCCTACCAGCAAAAAGTTTAGAAAAGGCTATGACTCAGCAACTGGACCAATTTCTGTCAGATCACCAGCTGCTGAATTCTACTCAATTTGGCTCTGGAAGCGGTCATAGCACTGAGACAGCCATGATAAAATCCACAGAGGAAATCAAAACCATAGTATATGGTGGAGGTAGCGCTGCTTTAGTGCTCCTTGATCCATCAGCAGCTTCCGATATGGTCGACCACAAAAGCTTGATCAACCGTCACCATGATGATGGTATCATGGGGCCCACTCTCAAACTTCTAGGATCCTTTCTGTTGGATAGAAAGCAGACGGTGGCCCTTAATCCTTTTGTATCTGAACCTTTCAGTCTGCCATTCTGGGGTTCTGCAGGGATCTTCCCTCAGCCCCATGCTGTTTAACATATGTTAAACCTCTCGATGCCTTGATTAGATCCTTTGGTTTGAACCTGACATCTTAAGCAGATTATACCCAAATCATGATTGCTATGTCCTCTAGGAACAATCACTCTGGCCTCAATTTTAACAACTGTATGACAGCAAATCGATCACTGGATGAGCTTAAATTGTTTAAAGCTTAATTCAGGAAAAACTGAGGTCATCTCATTTGGGAATAACCTGACTCTGTGGGCCCCATCTTGATGACCTGCAGAGATGGGCACCCTTCCCACTCCAGTCAACATGGTCAAAAATTTAGGCATAATCTTAGATAGTAAACTGACCCTCGGGCCCAGATCAAGGCAGTTACTTCTTCTGCCTTTTATATCATGCACACGCTCAAAAAGATCTTCCCGTTCATTCCGGTGGATGCCCAGAAGACAGTTGTCTCGACCCAGGTTCTGACCAAAATAGATTATTGTGACACCTTATATCCCAATATTCAGGAGCAACATTTGAAGAAACTCCAGTTACTTCAGAATGCGGCAGCTAGAGCCCTGACTAAGATGCCCAAACACAAATCCGCTGCCTCACCAAACAGCTTCACTGGCTCCCCATCAGACAAAGGATAAAATTCAAATCTCTTTGTCTGGCCCACAAGGCCCTTTATGGGGCTGGCCAAGAGTTTTTGCAAGAATGCTTCAAGTGGTACTTACCTGGTAGAAATCTCAGGTCAAGCAGCTCCAAGCAATTGGCAGTCCAGAGGTTTAAACTCACCAATTGGGAAGGCAGAATCTTCATCAACACCACAGCCAAGGAATGGAATAGCCTACCACCCCATGTCAGATCGATTTATAATCTGCTTAGTTTCAGAAAAGCCTTAAAAACCTGGCTCTTCCATAAGTAAGAACCAGCTGGATGTCTTCTCACTCTCATGGTGCTAGCGCCTTGACACTTCTGGGTAATTGTTTGCACTTTGTAAGAACTTATAACATAACATAACGTACCATAACGTCATAAACTTTATTGACCACACCCAGATACCTCCAAACTGATTATGTAACTTTTTAAGGAGTCCGGCAAGGACCACAAGGGTCCTACTTCACATGATCACAAGACCCAACAGATCCTACCACAGCCAGGGACACAGTAAAACCAGTGCTGAGGGGTCAATGCAAGGGAGGCTTATGCAGCATCAACACACTGCTTCCAGGACAAGACTTGCAACACTCTTAGATCTTGGTGATACCTCAAACTTGTTTGGTGGCTTAGAGACATCATTGCTGTCTGTGCCTTTCCTGCAAAATAAAAACATTAAAGCTGTGAATAGACAATAGCTCTGAATCACAACAGATCATACATGTTAGAAAGGTACAAGAAGTTAAGACACTGTAGAGAAGGGACACAGATTCATGGGTGAAAAATGTGAAAGGCTTACAGAGACTAAGTAGTTTTTTTAATTGTTATACAACAAGGCCATTTGATTGTGAGGCACAGATATCACCAACATATGTTTTATTTATTATATTTATTTGACGAGTTTTATATAGCGCTGGCTAGACCCGGAGGTATCAGAGTGCTTTACATGAGGATCATTGAGTTACAAGTTACAGATTACATCAGTTACAATAGCATAGTAAAAAACAGGAAAAAAACAAGGTTACAGTAATTTGTCAGGAGGGAGGGAGAAGGAGACATAGCGGGGAGACGAGGAGAACTGTGCCCAATGTCCGGCTGGGTAGGTGACGGTCGAGGGGGTGAACCAGGGCCGATCTCCTCTATAGTTGTCTAGCAGCTCCACCGGGCATCAGCCATGTTGCTCAGGTCTCCGCGGTCAGGAATAACAAGCATAATCACACATAGAAGCAAAAGTCCCCAATAGAGGTTAGAGGGAGGGGGAGTGGAAACAGGGGGCTGGGAAGCAGATCAGTTCTGGTAGGCCGGCAGTGGGAAAAAAAAAAGTACCTCATGTGGGCCTAAAACGTTAGAGTAAGCGAGTCCATAACCCAGGAGGGATCACATAGTCACTCTGCACATTGCAAAATTTAATCACCGCGCTGGGTCATCTCGGCATCTTATTTGAAATAGTTTGAGATGGATCATAGGGGGAAATCCTTAAGAAGTGGGGGCCAGGCGATATACTTTAGGTAGATTGGGGGTAGAGTACGGCCACTTCTGATTCTTGCAGCAGCTACAGAGCATCGGGCCCCCCGCATCGGCGCCGTCCCGTCTGAGTCCGCTCAAGGATATATGGCTGATAAGGGCTGAGGATTAACAATAAGCACCTCTCAGGTGCGATTAGAGCCTGAAATGGAGGAACACTTGAGGTAATAATGTCACATGGCGGCCATCTTAAGGTCAGGCAGTGGCTATGTGCTCCAGTGTATTACGATCCTGTGCCTTCATTCACATCTGCCCAAGACATTACTGGGAGCCTGACTTCAGACCTCCTTACCCCCATGGGACTATAGGGAAACCTCTTGCACTCCTCCTGTGTGAGGGATGACACCATTTTGGGGTCAGGCGGGCCGAGATACGTGCTATTCCTCCTTTGCTGTGGTTGTGTTATTGTATCCCCTGCACTCCGGAGGAATATGCCCAGCGCTGGTGAGTCCTGGGGGCCCCAGAAGTCAACTCACCCCTCTGGGGTCACTTTTATTCAAGGCCGCCGGACCCTCCAATACTCGCGGTTCCACAGCTCTTCACCGGAGTCCCGCTTGCCGGACTGCCGGGATAGTCCTTTTGACAAGGATCTTTAATTTCCTCCTGCTGCAATGCGGAGCTAGATGCCGTTGAGGCACTTTAATGCTGCACCCCCTTCAATTAGAAGATCCTCGGGAGTGTGTTGGCCGCCATTTTGGGGCCAGGCCCGGCCAGGCATGGATCAGTTTTACTGCAGTTGCTAGTCTAAGGCAGGCAGCTCGGTTCTGAAAAAAAGAGCTCCCGTTGTCCCTTGCTCCCATCACGCCGAAGCAGTGCGTCCCCGCCTCACCGGATTGTACAGACGGCGCTATCCAAGGGGTCACATGTGCACCGCAAAGACCCTCCACGAGCTCCTCCGGTCACGGACTGCAGCGGCTTCGGTCACGATGCGAAACCTCCCGCATACCGCTCCCAAGAGGTCCCGGTGTGAGCGCGAAGGCCTCAAGTCCTTCCCTTCTGCTCTGGTAAGGCACCTGGGCATCAGCGGCTCCTCCGTCCCCTGGACACAGCAGTCGCCATTTTAATTCGCGCTGCAGCTGCTCTCACGGAAACCCTGACGAGTCACAAAAAGGGGTCTTTTCCTAATGTGGACGGCACTCGCTCAGCCTCCACTGGATCAGTCACAGTTATGCAGCCTCTGTAGCCAGTTTGGTGAGTTTTAGGGCGCATATGCGCTCAGGGCACTGGTGCAGACTGGGAGCCGAGGTGAACCACGTCCACCCGGCTCCCCGGCCATCTTGGGCAAGTCTCATTTAGATTCTTTTAGCAGGTCTGTGAACCATCTGGCATACACAACCATGAAATTATCAAGCCGTACTGTCAGTCTCCAGATGGAGAGTAGCCACTGTAGTAGGGATTTGGCACATGAGCTACTTCAAGTAACAACTGCCTCCAGAAAGCATACAAGCCAGCAACGTTTTGGCAACTGGTGATATATGTGTAGGGAATAGTGGGAAGGCTTCACACCTTAATAGCCTTTTAGTGACAAATGCAAATAATGTTTGGCACTTACACATATATACATCAAGGACTGATGTACCTGCTGCTCCTCATGCTCCTACCACTGAAAAAGCATGTACCAGTAGAGCCAGATGAAGGCATTAATATTGTGCCTTATTATCACAGTTTATTTTGTTTGGTTAGCCTGACCTGAAACACAGATGTTGTAATTTCCTAAAAGCTTTAGTTCATGCTGTGAGAATAAAACAAAATATTTGTATTGTTCACAAACCAGAGTAAACAGATTTTTGTTTACTATGGCATAACAGTGCTCTCCTGAGTTTGATATGTAAAGTTTGCTTCATTGTTATCTTAAAAATAATGTGTTGTTAAGTTCGAACGATGGCCTCTGCCTTCACCAGCACAAGCGGCATCTTGGGATAGTTGTGGTAGTGGATTATTATCCTATGGGTCTAAATTAGAATCCATTTCAACATTGGGTAGACCCCCTCCTCACTGCAATGCTATGCAGCAATACATATACTTTACAACAGATGTCTGGCCTGTACTGGAGAGCTGCTCCACTTTTACGAAGACATCTGAATCTAAGAATTCCAAATGTCCATTCTATTTCCAAATGTGTGCTCTTGTGAGCTCTTGTATCTGTGCTCACTTCTGATGTTGGGATATTCAAATGAGGTCAATATCCATGGACGTAAAGCATAAGCACTGTCACCTACAAATAAAAATATCGACCTCCAAAGTCACAGCTAGAAAGACGATTATAAATCCCACTGTGGCGGAACATGTAAGAGTCATGTGTGCTGTCTGGAAAACAGGCTACAAGATCTGTTATAACACAAGAGGCATCACACTCAACTTGGATATTTAGGGAGTGGGTATTTTTGTGATTGCAAAATAAAAACTCACTTGCTGATGGTGGGCATATTGCAAGATGAGTTCCATCAACACAAGTTATACCATGGGAGAATTGTGCAATATGATAAAAAAAAAACAATTCTGTTTTAACTCCTGTTGACAGGTATATGCTGATTTATTCTTAACACCATAATATCCAAAAGCCGATGGAAAAAAATGTGATAAGGTACTTTGTGACACTGCCCCTGCTATTGCAATTAGTCCCTCATAACTTCCAGAAGCTAAAAGGTGTAAGAATCTCAGTACTTGGACATGCGATGGGATTACATTACTTCACTCTATTGGTGATTCAGGAAGTGGATATAAATCAGAAATTAAGGGGCCGATTCTGATTCGGGCCGGAAATCTCACCGACCGACTCGGATTCGGAGAGATTTCCGACCGAACCGGACTCTGGCAGTCCGACCGAATGAGTACGATGCGGACGCATGCTATCGGACTCGATTCGGTCGGACTCCCATTGAAGTCAATGGGGGCCGGTCGTACGACGCGTGCACGGGCTCCCATTGACTCAATGGGTGCGTTGCGAACAAGGGCTCCCCCTACAGCGTGTACGCGTCGGTGCGACTCGCGCCGTACATGCATGTGTGGGGGGACCCATGGGTCCCCCCTGTGTGCGACTCGCGCGGCTACGCGAACAGGGGGTCCGACACGGACCCCCGAAGTCCGGCTCTGACTGCTCTTTCGAGTCGGTCAGACTGATCGAGGCGCGCATCGTACTTGCCCGGTCGGGGAACGTCTCCATTGCGTGGTGCGAGTCGAGTCCGTACGAGTCGGTCGGAGCGGTTCGGAGCCGGGAACGAGTCAGTCGGGAACGAGTCAGTCGGGGATTTCGCATACGCTCGCATCGTACTTGCTCGCGCGGACGGGTGTTCGAATCGGTCGGAAACAGGGCGTCCGAATCGGATCCGGTAAAGCCGAATCCGATTCGGTGCCCTACCGGCCGAGATCGGAATCGGCCCCTAAATCTTAAGAATCCTGACTGCTAAGTCTATATTTGTCATAGATCTCCTCCTCCGTCTGTTCAAAAAGGGTTACCCTAATCTTAAAAATTGCTCCTCCTTCTCTGCATACCAGCTAAAATCCTCATCCTCCTGGCCAGCACATACAATGCCGTCATTGTGAAAGGACATAACGTATTTTGGGTCTTTTCATATCGGTTGCACCTGATTAGTGACTGATTTGAGTTGGTGGTAAATTTCACATGCAAAAACACCATTTTGCGACTAGTCACAATTTGCAACACTGTATACATACAAATACAGAACAGCTATTTGAAAATCCCTAAAAGCAAATTGGTATTTGGAGTCACAAATATGGCCATTCGGACTTTGGTCGCATTGTTTAAAATACTGAATAATAGCCCTTTCATGCATAAATCAGTATTTTGTTGGTTGCAAACCAGTTTGCATCTGGTTACTGATTCACTAAACGTTCGTACATCTGGCCCCAAATGTATGTGATTTGCACAGTACAAACTCAGCAAAACAGGCACTCAGCTCTGAGCCAGCACAACAGTTAATGAAATGGTTTCAAATGTCTATTTGTGTAAGGAAGAGACAGGCACATTAATGCACATCTAAAGTTCCACTATGGGACAATTATATTAGGATGAACAGAGACCAGCATGGGGCAGCCCTACTCTCTGACTGATTTATATAAACTACCTACGTCAGTGGCGTAATGAAAGTTGAGGGCCTCCCCCTGCAAGGTACATGAGGGGCCCCGCTCCTGATTTAATAGGGAGCTCCAAGGCTTGAGTACTGTGCTGAGGGGCCCCCGGCTGTTTGGGCCCCCACGCACCGCAGGGGGCTTGTTTTACGCCACTGATCTACGTGGTGCTCAGTTTCACCAAGAGTCTGGTTAGTGCTATATTATATCAAGTACATTGATGGTGTTTTGCTTGACTTTGTTTTGCAGCAAGCAGTGCTATTTCTCAGCAACAAAAATCATTGTTTGCAGTTTGCATAAGTAGACAAAATATGAACATTGATGTTTGCTGCTGTAGAAAAGCAATGACTGCAGAAAATACAGAGATACATGGCTTATCCAAAGTATAAATTATCCGTACCTAGCAAAGTTATACAGTTCAAAATATCATACACTATAGTACTACCGCTGTTTTGAATGAATTACTCGACACTATGACAAGGTATGAACTATCAAAACTACAAAAGAGTTTTGTCTCTCACATTTCATATTTCTTAGAATACAAAATTCAGTGTCAACAGTTCTCTATTTAGAAAAAAAGGTTTTCAGATCTGATTTTTATGAACGTTTGAGCTAGGTGAGAGGAATACTGTTTTCTAGTACAAACTGAGATGTTCTTTACTCTCATACTGTTTGCAACAATGCACTTCTCTCTGGCCTTCCATAACTCACAATAGCACCTCTCCAAACCATTCTCCTTTTGACTTCTGTTTGATTTAAATCATGTTATGTTGGATTCCATGTAGGACAATTCAGCTCACTCAGACACCAGCCATACCACAAGAAAAACTCAAGATAGAGGAAGACTCAGAGCCAGGAAAAGTCCGAGATCTGCGCTGCTTCGGCAGAACAAGTGCAAAGAAGACAGAAACACAGAATCAAGTCGGTGTATTTTTTGCACAAATTCTCATGTGCCCACTATTCTAATGTTCTTAATTTTGTTTAAACCCCTCCTCAATAACTCAAACCTATGAGAGAAAATTGCCTTTATGCTAGTGTTCTAGAAACCTGATGCTTCATAATAGTCATCTCCCACTCCAAGCCTTGGACCCCCTGAAGTTATCAGATTTTTCTGTTAAAGGTCACATTAGTTTGTTAAATTCTTGTCCAGTCCTTAGAGTGCCTTAATCCTAACTCCGAAGCTGGATTCAAATGATTGATGTGGTAATTGAAGTTGTCGCTGAGAAAGGACTCAACAAATATAGTCACATACCACTCACAGAGTAGAATTTAAACAACACAAAAAGAACAAACCTGAGTTAATTAAATAGTGATCAGTCATGTACTATAAAGCTGGCTGAAAAAGGAGGTGGCATAGTGGATCTTGATTTTTAGGGACTATGCAAGGACAGTGAAACAGCTCCTTAAAGTAGAAACAAAAGTATAAAAGGTTATGTGAACAATAGGAGGACGACTAGAATGTAAAATCAAGGATACAAAAAGTGGAGTATGTGAAAGAAAGGAAATGTGAACAGTAGAAAGATGTCCTTTATAACCTCTTACAGTTAACTTCTGTTTTGCATTAACTCTTGTAAAGCCTATGAATATCTCAAAAATACTCAATTCGCCTATATTATTGAATATTAATTCGGCTATTAAACAACGTTTATTAACACTACACGTTATATAATTCAAATTACAATGAAAGACGTAGTGTTAAAAAAATAACTATTAAATAATTTAAATTACCCACATATACATATTAAATATATTACATATAACACTGTATACTTTGTTACACTTCACATTCTATTATTCTATCATTTATTCTAACATGCTATCATTTTATATTTTTTTGCTAGATATTCTTGTAGTCATATTGTATTGTATCAATTACTTTATTTCGGCTACAGGAGCGACCACTAAAGCACAATACAAATATAACAGCATTTGTCGTGATGATGTAAAAATTAATAATAAAACATCTTAAACACAAAAACAACAAAACAACAAAACATATCAAGTAATACGTATTTCAAAGTTACAAAATGACCAAAGTTGGCACCTCATATTTATAGATTTGTGAAAATTGTAAAGGTTCAACATACCCACCTGACAAGCTAACTCCAGAGTGGCATTAAACCGAATAACCCTTGGGACTAAAGTGATAGTGATTAAAATAACATTGATTTTCTTTTAGCTAGAACACTTTTTAAAAAAGAACAGATACGGACACAGAGGGTAGGTGAGTTTAGCTGCTGCAGAGAGGCCATGGCAACGCTGCAACTTCTAATTCCGCTTTTCCTAATTATGGGAGTTAAAAACCACTTAGTATAGACATTATAAAACTTACATAAAAAAGTAAAGTGGATCAGACTTTGGGGGAGGTCTCATCACATGGACAAATTAACACCAGGGATGGATCAAATTGACCAATGGGAAAACCCAGATGCCACCTCACAAATCAACTCTAAACAAAGGTGTCATTTGAGAAATAAAGAGGATCTAGTTAAAAGCAAATGGTCCCAACTAAATACAGCTCCAGAGCTAGAGAAGTTTGGAGCTTCACATAATCCCTGCCAGAGGAATTTAAGATTTCAGTTTCCTCTCTATGCTAGTTTGTAAGGTCTTTAAAAGACTTCTTAACCCAAACGAGGTCAGGCTTGGACATAGATGAGGGCTAGAGAAGAGCCTCTCCAAATTGGACTATTTTGTCTTAATGTAGAGACACCAGGGAATCTTCAGTCCTCTATTGCATGAGAAGCAATCAAGAATGACCAACCTGTTAAAATTGGCATGTGGGTTCACCCATACTCCACACCACAAGGCAAGAGGGGCCACTTTGATTCTATCCTCCACATACTCAACCCAAAGATCTTGATGTACAATAAAGGTAGTGCATGCCAGGGGGACATCTAAGAGATGCCTCAGCACACTGTTCTGCTCTCCTGGAGGGGGTTGATATTCAAATAGTCCCATATTCCAGCCCTATATATAAGAACAGGGAGGCATTTACTCCTAAGAACCTCCAACAGAAGGGCCACAGGTTTTCTACCAATGCCAGAGGCTAAATTGTAAATAAACCCTCATTTGAAAATGATCAGCACACACTATTGTCTTTGCATCTATATGATGTATAAAAGTTTTAAGTCACAGGATGTATAAAGTTCATTCACATATATTTCTTTTCCACAGGAATTTCTATATTCAAACCTTCTTAACACTGATTTTCACACTGTAGCCAATGCATTTCGTCTCTTTACAAGAGACTTCCTCAGGGCTACAAAATACAGACAACACATATATGTGATTAAAATCAAATACAAAAACAGAAGTAATACATTTTTTTAAATCAACGGCACCATGCATGATGCCACAGTACAAAAAAGCTTGATTCTTTTCTTGATCCTTTTCTAGACCTTAGTTTTCATCATTTTCTGTTCTATACATCCCATGTACCAATGGTATATTTAATGCAACATCATCCTATTAAATTCATCAAGGCTACACTTACAGGGGCATATTCTCAAGGAGCCATCGCCTAGTTATCGGCACTTTATCGCAGCCAAAGTCGCGCTAAATATACTGCCCCATTCACAAGCTGGTGCTAACAGCCCATAACGATACAAAAGGGGATGATGGACGGAACGTTTGAGCCAATCAAACACTCACCCCCAGTCAACTGATCTGGGTTTAATCCATCATCATTCTTTAGCTCACTCCACCACCCCAGTTCAGACTTGGCCATATGCAAATTCGCCCCAAGTGGGAAGGGTATGCCCAGACGTGGGTCCCGTGCTCACTGCGCCACTGGAGTCAGGCTATCCTGGCTGATGAGGGCTGAATGCCCGAAACCGGTCCTAGGATGCTTGATTCCGGTCCAGGGAAGACATGGCTTGGCAGTTCGGTCTGGACTGTTCCCATGAGGCACAGGGTCAAGACTGATTTGCATATGGCCATGTCTGAACTGGGGTGGCGTGGTGAAGCAAAATAACGATGGATTAAACCCAGATCTGTGACTGGGGGTGAATGTTTGCCATTGTGCAACATTCCGTCCATCATCTTGTGTGTTTTGCTAACATCCCATAACACCAGTTTTCCCGCGAAAGCACTCGCAAAAAACATCGCCATAGATGACCCCGGCAACTAACGCTAATGAGATGCAGAGTAGGCGTTCCCGAGCAAAAACCCGCGACAACACCACAACATTCTCAACGACCAGCCACATCTGCGCTAAGACCACAAAACAGGCGATAAGGCGCGTTAGCAGCTGGAAACTAACACCTGCTCTGACCTGGTGTAAAGTCAGACGACAAGCTGCACCATCAAAGGGAGCCCAGCCCAGAGACACACAGGAAGAACAGATGCCATGGAGCCACTCACCATGCACCCCGGAGCCCCGAGGAGGCAACAACACCCACCGCCACCACCTCCAGGACCGCCACCACCCCAAAGGACCCACCCCACCCCCCCGACCACCACAGAGGCAGCGCAGACAAAGACAGCGGACATACAGGAAATGCACCAGCCCGACAGACCTAACACCAGACAATGCCAATGCCCACTACAGGCCCAAAAGGACAACCATCCTCCGCATCCTGAACATCATTGCCCACAGGCTGACGGTACCAACACAGCGGACAACCAACATCCCTCCGCAGACAAAGCTGCTGGCTGTGCTGCACCTGTTGGCCTCTGGTATCCTCCCGAACAACAACCGCCCGAGTCGGAGGAGTCTCACAGCCAGCCCCATCCAAGTTCCTCACACCTGGCCTGGATGCCCTCACCAGCTAGGGACCCCAGCACCCATACGTCCCCCACAATGCGCAGGAACAGCTGGAGACCAAGCAAGGACTATACGCCATAGCTGGATCCCCGCACGTGTTGGGGGCAATCGACTGCACACTTGTCAACTTGTGCCCCCTGCCAACCCCGCACACAATACCCCAACAGAAAGCACACGCATCCCATCAACATGCAGGCAATAGTGGACCACAGGGGACTCCTCACCAATCTCATAGCCAACTACCCAGGCACTGTGCATGATCCCTTCATCCTCCGACAGTCCAACATCAACCAGCGCTTCCAGGATGGCACCTATGGAAATGCACTGCACGTTGGCAAGTACCAAATGAACACACCACACACCTCCACTCCACAATCATGCAACTCACAACTCAGGCACTGCCCACGTCACAAAATCACATACAACATGCCAAACAACATGCCCCCCCACCAGACACGACAGCACAACTTACTGTGGCAACCTTGGTTAGCCATGTACATGAGCCATCAACGGCATGGCACCTCAGCCAATCAACACCGGAATGTTGGGAGAGGTGGGAACCAGGCATGTGCGAAGGAGGCAAGTGACCCATGAATGAGAATGTACACAATGCCAAGTGTTGCTGAGATGTGCTGGACAGACTGCAGTATGCAGACCACAGACATAGCCATGTCTACATGCACTGCTGGTGTTTGGAGTGTAGAGGACAGTGGACGCAACCATGTTACCCCAGCCAGTGGGGAAGATCGTGGAAATGTAGCTTGTGACGACCCCCCCTGTAAGCGTGTGCGGAGTGGGCTGGTCCGGAGGACGCAAGGCCAGCGTAGGGGTGTGAATAAAAAGCACGTAGCCCTGGGCGTGGTTCTCTTCTGGAACGCCCAACGTGCCTGCCAGGGCAGCGCCTCCGACCCCGCCACGAGACCGACACCGTCGCCAAGAGCGGTGTGGCCTGTGACCCTGTGTGCCTGCTGCACCCCGGGCCGCTGGTCCCCGAACCCATCATGCCCGCCCTTGCACAGCCAGGCCTCATTGCTCACCTGCCGACACTGGCGTGTGTCGAAGAGGGCCAACCACGTGCCGGCGCAAGCCCCAAGCCCGAAGCCCGTGACCTTGGCAGCCTCCTCAGACCATCACGACCTCCGCGACACAGGCCCGCATTACTCCTTTCTCGTTGACGTACTCCACCGCTGCCTCCGGCCTACACTACGGTCAAGTAGGTCACACATTTGGAACTGAGTCTTGATTATGCAATGGCAGAGTACACACCTTATGGCTGAGTGTATATCACTGTACTCCCTTCGATGTGGTGCCACCAACTCAGTGTATAGTGATGGAGCAGGGTAAATGAAAATTTTTTAACCTCCTAATATTTTTGTAAAATAATTAATAAACATGTTCGTTTAAGTAAATAAACAAACAATGTATGTTACATGTTAAGGGTTAAAGGTAACACGCTATTCCGTGTGCAAATTAATCAACTTATAATTGTTTACGTGTCTAACATAACATAATATTTTGCGTACTAATTAAATAATAAACGCATGATCTGTGCTTTTAAATAAAACGTGTGGTTGCAAAATAAAGCGATGGTAAGTAAGGGATAGCTTTATCTGTTGCTTTTTGCTAGGTAATACCTAATTGGGGTACGTAGAAAGACGGGAGGGAAACGAAAGGGTTTATATTTCTTTGTTTTAACAATATTTTGTTTATCTTTGAAAATAGTGCGCTTAGGCCTGTCGAGCAGCGATATAAAATGGGCGCCAGTTGCTAGAGTACGCATGAGCGGGGGACCATGTGATAGAGGAGAGAGGCTGTGGAAAGGGCTGATCACGTGCTGGTGCTGAGAGGCTAAGATGGAAGTATGGTCAAGGCTGTTGTGACCTTTCTGAACAGATGTGTGCCAAGATGATCAGCAAGAAGCGTGAGAAGTCCAACTGAATCAATGGACGGAACTGTTAAACCCAAAATGTAGCAGAAAAAGATACAAATTGGACTGATCGAAACGGATGAGCAATGACAAACTGTGGGAAACGATGCTTGCATGGACATTCCACAAGGAACTGGTTAAGACCAGGAAGTTTGATTAAAATGTATATGGGCCTGAGTTTTGACCAATGAGAAAGAATCACGCCATGAAGATGAAACATTTTATTCTGTAAGCTAGAATTAGGGTATAAGAAGACCTACTCTTGGTGGGAGGGGTTAGTTGCTGCGGGAGTTGCTGAGGTAGATGCTGCGGGAGTTGCTGGAGAAGTTAGATGCTGTAGATGGGTGAAGTTGCGGTTGCTGATGCTGACGAGCTGATGCTGCTGCTGCTATTTTTTATTTCCAGTTGAGTATAAGATGCTGCTTTAGGAGAACCTTTTATTCCTGATAGATTTTTCATTTAGAACTATTAGATTTTCCCCAGACAGATAGATTGATCTTTTAGAGTTCTTACTATGACAACCTTATTTTTCCGTCTAATAGATATGTATTGCAATTTCAATTTATTCTTATATTGATGATAAATGTAATGATCTGAATAATAAGCTTAACCTCATTTCTTGCATCAAAACTTTATATAAACTTTATTATTCTTTAAACAAATGACTCAGTGATTCTTTAGCTCCATGATTAAAATGAAATGTTAAAGAGTTTATTGTGATTGAGCTGGTCTTAATCACCATCAACTGATTCCTACTAGTTGGTCCATCGACCAATGAGCGGAATACCTTAAAGCAAATGAGAAACATTATGTCATGTTAAAGAGGTATCCCGTCTCCTTCCAGCGAATCGTTTTTCTCCTAGGTTATTGACTGAGGAAATCCAGGAAACAAATGAGTAAGTGAATATATATGCGGTGTTATGGGCCCCACCGTCATATGGATATAGTGTGTGTGTTGAAGGAATAATTGTACCTGGATGACCGAAGTATATAGGAGAATTATTTTTATTGTTAGCGCTGGATCAGATTTCTTGGTAGCAGAGTTATGGTTACTATAGATTAGTTTGGTGATTATTGATTATTGATAAGTTCATGTCTAACACTTTTTGTTGAGTTGCGTTATGTTATATGTAAGTTTTCACGCTTCCGGGAAGTAGGAAGTGGAACACATGTGGCAAGAGAAGTCACATGGAATTTTACATTGTCTGAGTTCAATTTGGTAATAACACAGGTTGTGTTATTTAGGGATATTTTGCGTATAAAAGGTGTGTAAGTGAAATAGTGATCGGTTTTCTTGTGAAACTCTGGCCTTAATTCTCAGGAGCAGTATAGTCTCCACATGTGTTTTATCCCCAGAGAAACGGGTTTACCGCTTGCTTGAAAGAAGGGTAAGGTAGAGGGAAGTGCTACTTTATCGGCGAAAAAGAAAATTCTGTGGTAGGGTAGAGGTGAACGCTGCCTACTGGAAAATACAGAGTTCTTGTGTAAATGGTCAAAGCTATCTCTTTGGTTTAGCGAATCAGACAATGGAAATGTGTTTTAAATGTTGTAACTAACGAAGAATTGTTGAAAAAGAAATTGCCGATAAATTTTGTAAAGGAGGGGTCAAGAGCAGAAGTGACGTAGACAAGAGTCGCGCTGGGATTGGACAGGGCGTTAGTCACATGGAAACAGGAGCAGAACTGACGTAGACAAAAGCCGCGTTGGGATTGGACAGTGCGCCGTAGACAGAAATCGCTCTGATTGGAGCTTTGGTGTGAGTCCCGCAAGGATTGGTTGGAATAACGCATAGAGAACAGTGTTGAATTGCGGATCGTTTTGAGGAGAAAAGTGATTGTGAATCATGTCGTACTATGAGTATGGTAGAGAGAAAACGTCATGGATGACGAAAGTTAAGAATTTCTTTAAGAAAGACAAAAAGGTAGTGACTAGAGAGGGACAAATAATTCCTCCGCCGAAATCACCAGCTTCACATATGATGCTGAAATATGGATATCATACATGCATATGGTTAGAAAATTGGACAAAATATACCAAGAATGATGGAGCATTGGCTTTCCCTGAGAATGGTTCATTTAATGTAGCTGTACTACGGAACTTGAGAGAAAAGATGGCAATGTTAGAACCTAGACCTAGACCGACACAGTTTGAAGCTTTAACGGAATGGGAAGATGAGATGTATGAGCGAGAGAGATTCAGAGGATTAAAGAATCATGAGTTTGTGCCTGGAAGGTTATGGGGAGTAAATCATGAGGACAGAATAAAGCGTTGGAGATATGCTAACATGACAGGAGGTTTGTTTCCAGCTTTTACAGTTGAGGAAGAAGCAAAGAAAAAGTGTACAGAGAAAAAGAAACATGTAGTGGTAGAAAAGTATGTGTATGGTGGTAGTGAAACAGATGACGAATTGCTGGAAGATATTTTAAACAGAAACCCACCTCCATACCAACAGACTTCTGCGGTGGTGACACCTAATGCACCGCCAATGGAAACTGGGAGGAATAAAAATCCCGAACGAAGAGATGAGACAAATAGGTCACAAGATCAATTAAAAACTTCACAAAATGAAGAGATAGAAAGTGACAATGCAACTGAATTAGCAAAAACGACAAGAGAATTGACTGAGAAAATAAGAGAATTGACAAAGAATATGGAAGCTGTAACTGTACCAGTAACGATAGGTCCAGTAATGCCAATTTTTGAGAATCAGAAAATTGATGAACGTTCTTTAGTGATTCCCATGAATTCACATTTGCAAAGAAAAAGAGAAGGGATGGAGCTGAATAATGAAGGTGCACACAATTTGGCTAGTACCTATAGACCAACCCCACCTACTAATTTGACGATAAATGAAAATGAGATTAGGAGAATGCCTATGGTGACGGAGTCCGCATCAGGAACACCAGAAAGAAGTAGCAATTGGATAGAATTAAATAGTACGCCTGTAGGTCCGACTCCAGATGAATTAAATGAATGGATGAAAGCGCTAAAAACAAAAGAACCGGAAGTGAAACCATTAGATGTAATTAGGTTGAAAATAGACATGGAAGAATTGATTTTAGGGACAATTGGTACAGAAAAATAAAAAAATTATCAGGATGATGAGATTATGTTTTTGTGCAAAAGTCTTACATGGAGAACTAGAAATTTACATGACTAATTGGAAGAGACAGCAAATGAACTAGGAGTGGAATTTGTGAAAGTGAGAACGTTGCAGAAACCATACAGAGTAGATTTTTGTGAGAAAGACAGAGAATTTGAACACATCAGGAAGACTGACCCAAATAAAAGAGTGAATTGTTTTATTGAGAAAATGGGGTGATGTGGATAGATGGAGAAATAGATGGTCGAAAAAGAATGAGAAAACAACAGATAAAGCATCTTTGGCTTTTGCAGTGACAGATAAGGAACCAGTTGTAAGGGAGTACCCGATGAGAGAAACTCCAGGTGGTAGTTATGTGCATGTTCCATGGACCAGACAGGATATACTGTCATTTACAAATGACTTCCCAAAATTGAGAGAGAAGCCAGTAGAATGGTACAGACAAGTGGAAAGATTTGTGAAGGTTTCAAAGGTGTTGTGGATAGATCTGGATGGATTGTTTGATATAGTAGTGCCAGCTGATTTGTGGACAGAATGTAAGATTATTATTGATTGGCCAACTGTAGAATATCCAAGGGACGCTAAAACAGGAGCGCCAGGACCAGAAGTGATGAGGAAGTACGACCAAGTAATTACCTTTTTGAAGAATAAGATTCCACCTAAAGAAACAGATTGGGTAAAAATAGACAGAACAACGCAGGAAAGTAAAGAATCAGTGCACGCGTACTACGAGAGATTGTTGTTGGTTTTCAAACAGTACAGTGGTTATGAGACACTGAATGAGAAGGATATGAGTCATTTTGTATATAGGTTTGTGTATGGATTGAAACCAGAGATAAGTGAAATGATTAAGCAGCATATGATTTGTTGGCAGAATAGCACAGTGGATGAGGTTTTGAGATATGCTAAGTATTGCAGTGATGATATTGAGAGTAGACAGAAATTGAAAGAAAAGGCCTTGTGGGCGCAGGTGAAAGTTGCAGAGAAGCAAGAAGCTCAATTGAGTAATACTGGTAATGAAACAGGACAGGTTAGATCCCGACCTAATATAGGTAAAGGAAAAGGACAAATGAGCATAGATGAGGCAAAGAAAAAGTGGCCATGCCACAACTGCGGAAAGCTAGGACATTGGAGAAACGAGTGTAAATTTCCTCCAAAACCTAATGTGGAAAATCAATCATTAAATTCACAGGTGCAGAGTGAGGTAGTTACTCAACAAGGTCAGGTGCCACAACCACCACTTCCCAAGAGTGTTAACCAACAGAAACACAGTGCAGAAACAGGATTCTACGGAGGAGAACAGGTAACACAGTTGCCGCGTGCAGCTGCAATTTCTCAATATTGGTTACGACAGGATGAGGATGACACGGATGAAAGTTCCTGACGGTGCCTAGGAGAGGGGGAAGAGTGCGTGCTTGCGCAACTCTAGAGGTAGATCAGTCTGGTCCATTTGTGGATGGAGAAGTGAATGGTGCAAATGTAACATTCATTGTTGACACTGGAGCTACCCGTTCTACTGTTAGGTCAGTGGAAATTCCAAACCTTCCTCTCTCAGGTGAACATATCCAAGTAGTTGGAGTTTCAAATCAGCAAATTAAAACGCCTCTTACTAAATTAGTGAAAGTAAGAATTGGTCCATTTAGCGAAATGCACAGATTTGTGGTATGCGATTGTAGTCCCGTGAACCTATTAGGACGCGATTTATTGTGCAAGATGAATTGCACTATCTATTGTACCCCAGACGGAATTGCATTTCAGACTCCAGATGAGGATGTGCTGTATAAAATGACAATGGTGAATTTAGAACCAGAAGTAAATGGTTTGTTTCCTGTATTTGATGCAGAGAAAATCCCAATTGAATTGAAAAAGACAGTGAAAGAAGAAGTGTGGGACTTTACAGGAGAAGATGTATGGTTAATGAAAGGAGTAGATCCCGTTAAAATAACCGTGAAAGAGGGAACGAGTTACCCAAATACGCCCCAGTATAAATTGACACCAGAAATAATTGAAGGAATAACGCCAGTAATAAATAAAATGATTGAACAAGGGATTTTAAAAGAAATCATGAGCAGACAATGTAATTCGCCAATAATGGGACTGAAAAAGCCAAACGGAACATATAGAATTGTACAGGATTTGAGGAAGGTAAACAAAATTGTTGTGCCTTGTTGCCCGGTAGTACCGAACCCTGCTGTGATTCTATACCAGATTCCACGTGAAGCAGAATGGTACACAGTAATTGATTTATGTCATGCATTTTTCTCTATTCCATTGCATCCAGATAGCCAGCCATTATTTGCATTTAGGTTTGGAGAGCATATTTTGGCATGGTGCCGAATTCCTCAAGGGTACACAGAAAGTCCCTCAATCTTTAATCAGATTCTAAAGAAATCGTTGGAAGATTTAAAAATGCCAGAAAAATCAGTGATGGTTCAGTATATTGATGACCTACTGGTGGCATCAAAAACGAAAGAAGCATGTGTCAATGATACAATTGCTTTGCTGAATCATTTAGCAAAAAGAGGACATAAAGTGTCCCCTTCAAAATTGCAGTTTTGTCAACAAGAAGTCCAGTATTTAGGGCATAAAATTGAGAAAGGAGTGCGAAAGGTGACGACTGAAAGAATAAAAATGATTCAGGGAATGAGAGCTCCAATGACACAAAGAGAGGTAAGAATGTTTTTGGGAATGGTTGGATATTGTCGACAATGGATAAGCGGTTTTTCACTGATTGCTAAACCATTGCAAAAACTGATAAAGAAGGATGTTAAAGATCCTTTTGAAATGAATGACGAAGAAATGAAAGCATTCAGAGAGTTGAAAAAGAAATTGGGTGAGGCTCCAGCATTAGGAATGCCTGACTATGAGAAAGATTTTGAGCTGTATTGCAGTGAAAGAGATGGATGTGCATTTTCAGTTTTGGTACAGAGACATGGAACTATGAAAAGACCCATTGCATATTTTTCGGCTGTTTTAGACCCTGTAGCGAAAGCATTGCCTGGATGTTTGAAAGCAGTTGCTGCTACTTGTGTGAGTTTGGAACAGAGTGAAGGCATAGTGATGGGATATCCACTGAGAGTATATGTTCCACATTCTGTGGAAATTCTCTTGACAAGAACGAAAACCCAATACATGACACATAGTCGGCTGACTAGGTATGAAAAAGTAATTTTGAGTGCAGATAATGTGACCATTGACAGATGTATGAATGTGAATCCTTCGACATCATTGCCAGATGAAGAGAGTGTGATTGAAATGGATGAAGTAGATCACGATTGTCTGAATGTGCTTAAATACTGTACAAAACCAAGGTCTGACATACGAGATGAGCCTTTGAAAGAATCAGATTATATTCTGTTTGTGGACGGCTCATGTTTGAGAACGAGTGATGGAGTTCTAAGTGCAGCATATGCAGTTTGCACAGTAGCAACTGTAATGGAAGCATCTTGTCTGAAAGGGGTACGGTCTGCCCAAGTCGCAGAATTAGTAGCTCTGATTCAAGCATGCAAGTTGGGAAGAAATGTACGGGTTACGATTGTGACAGATAGCCAGTACGGCTTTGGGGTGGTGCATGACTTTGGTCAGATTTGGTCACAAAGGGGTTTCTTGACGTCTGCCGGAACGCCAATTAGAAATGGAGATTTTGTGAAAAAGCTGCTTGAGGCGATACAGCTGCCTAAACAGATTGCTGTTGTGAAGTGCAATGCACATAAAAATGGGGAAGACTACATAACTGTTGGTAATAAATATGCTGACGAAATGGCACAGTACTGTGCAAAGAATGTGGTTTCTTTAAACAAAAGTCGGGAAAGAGAGCATATTTCTTGTCCTTTGCTTTTTACTAACTCTATTGAGACATGGGATGAGGTGAGACAGTTACAAGAAGCTGCAGAGGATGAGGAAAAAGATACATGGATAAAAGCAGGATGTAGAAAACATGAAGAAAATGATGTTTGGGTTTACAGAGATGAGAGACCAGTTATGCCTGATAGCATAATTTCTGACATGGCACGGATGTACCATGGACAAGCCCATATTGGGAGAGATTCAATGATCAGACTTTTTAGACAAACATGGTATAATCCAAAATTCAGAGCCATAGCTGAGAGTCTTTGTCAGAGATGTCTTATTTGTCAACAGTTAAATCCAGGAAGGAAGACAGTAGTGAGTTTAGGAACAATAGGACGAGAAGGAGGTCCTTTCACTAGAATGCAAATGGATTTTATTGAAATGCCATCTTGCAACAGACTAAGGTATGTCCTAGTGGTCGTCTGTTTGTTTTCTCGTTGGGTGGAGGCATACCCAACAAGAAGGAATGATGGAATAACGGTAGCAAAACTTATGCTGCGAGAATTCATTCCGAGGTATGGTTTTCCAGTCATGATTGAAACAGATAGAGGAACACATTTCCAAAATGAATTGGTTAAACTAATTTGTGAAGCACTTAGTATTAAACAGAAACTGCATTGTGCATACAGACCAGAGGCTTCTGGAATCGTAGAGCAAGTGAATGGAACAATAAAGAACAGGTTAGGAAAAATGTGTCAAGCTACAGGACTCTAATGGCCAGATGCCTTGCCATTAGTTTTAATGACAATCAGAAGTATTCCGGAAAGGAAAACTGGACTCAGTCCCCATGAAATAATTATGGGATGAGCAATGAGACAAGCACAAGTACCCGTCAACAAACTACTGACTATAACTGATGATCTAGTGCTGGATTATTGCAAAGGATTGGCTGATGTGGTGCGTTCTGTGTTTCATCAGGTTGGACCGGATGCGACCACTCTTGAAAGAAAACCAGCTCACGACTTGAATCCAGGAGATTGGGTCCGCATAAAAGTCCACCGGAGAAGAAACTGTTTGGTTCCTCGCTGGGACGAACCCCGACAAGTGATCCTGGTGACGACCACTGCAGTCAAGTGTGCAGGAGTGAAACACTGGGTGCATGCCAGTCACACCATCAGAGTTCCAGAACCTGAAGATCGACATGTGAGTCGACATCTGGAAGTATTGGATAACAGTTCAGCATCAGAAGAAGAAACAAACAGGGTGCCAGAACCTGAAGATCGACCTGTAAGTCGACATCTGGAAGACCAAACTACAAGTGCAACGACAGAAGAAGTAGAGGAAATAGCTGAAGTTCCAGAACTTGAAGATCGACCTGTAAGTCGACATCTGGAAATATCAGATACCAGTTCAGAATCTGATACAGATCATTCGGATTGTGAAGAAATTCTAAAAAGAAATTGGAATTTTGAAAGCATAAGAGAAGAAAGTGAGCCAGAAGATAGTAACAGTGAGCAACCAAGTACAAGTTGTGGTGAAAATCCTTCAGAGATAATATTAATAGATGAAGAAGGGAGAGTTTCAAACAAAAAGCTAGGAAAATCGGAAGATCCCCGAGGAGCAATAGGGACAAATAGTCAAACACGAGAACAGGGAAATTTAGAAGCAGAAAGGAAAACTGACACAAATTCGGAAGAACCTCGAGGAGGGACAGAAATAGGTGAACGAAGGAAGATAAGAAAAGAACCACAAGTAGAGGAAGAAAATGACATTATAAGTTTCAAAATAAGAGGCAATAACGAAAGAATTGAAACAGTCTGAAGAAAGTGGTGAAGAAAGAAACCAAAAACTAGAGTCAAGAAATTGGAAAACAGAAAGAGGAAAAAGGAAATGAGGCAAAAAGGCCAAGAAAAGGAGACAATTGGCCCAACGAAGTAAGAAAATTAAGTTACAGAATCATAAAGTTGGATGGGAAAAGTGCTGAACAAGTGAATGAAATAACAAGTCAGAGAGAGCAAGAAAAACAAGGTGGAAAACACTTGCAGAAAACGAAAAGAATAAAGAAGGTACATCCGAAGTATAGATCGCCTGAATGGTTGTATCTTGCTTTGACTAGTAACAAAGAAAAGAACACTCACGAGAACCAAGAACAAAGAAACCGGATGGGAGAAAGTGAAGTGCAACAAAACTGAAGAAGTTTAAATAGTTTCTACCGGATTTGACAAAACACTGGATCTGACAAATTTACCGGATGTGACAAAGAAAGAATTCTGAGAAAGAATAAAAGAAAGTACCAAGCAAAGAAAACATTGGAGTACAGAGTGGCAAATAAGTCATTTCTGAGGTGTAGTGACACAATTTTCTGGAAAACAAATAAATAAGGTTATAAAACAAAATGGAGAATACTAGAGATAGAAAATGTAAATGTGAGTTTTTAAGTAGATGGTGCAAGATGTGCTGCTTTTGTACAGGATTATTAACGACAGTATGGGTGGTTCTAGCAATCACTATTCCAATTAGTTTAGCTGTAGTAGAAACATCTAATAACACTGAGAAAGAAAAAGGAGCTAACACTCAAGAACCAGTTATATTAAAGAGTAGTGCAAAATTACACAAGGACAAATCAATAACAGATTTTTCTAAAAATGTTTTTACTAAATTATTGTATGAGTATGTAGAAACAATGGATGTAAGAGATTGCTATGTTTGTATGCAGTTGCCTGCATCTGTAGCAGAGGGTGTGACTTATCATCACCTCCCTTTGACGTATGGAATAACATGTAGTGTCTTAGCAAGTTTATTTTATAAAACAGGTAGATTAGAATATTATTACACTGACATAAATAAGATTTTTGCGAAAGTTTCTGTAGTTCCCGAGCTGAACAAAATAAAAGAGGGAAAAACGTTTGGTGAATATTTTCTAGAAGATAAGATTTTAACATTAGATAGTATAAATAGGTACAACCTTACCTGTGAGTTAAAGAAGGAAGAAAAAGTATTTTTAGAGATGGTCGAAGAAAGAAGAGTGAAATTTCAAAGAAAAGTGATAGAAGAGACAAAAACACCTCTTTGGGCGTTTGAGGAAGACAATCATGACAAGAAAAAGACAAATGCAGCTATGACTCTGGATTGGTCCCAACAGGGAAGGTTGTGCATTAGAAGAAATAAGACAAGATATGACAATTATTTTGTGGGTTCCAGCATTTGCCATGACAATTATCAAATTTTAGGCGGATGGGGACTCAAAGGGGGAAAAGATCCAATATTTCCAGGGATCTATTATGTTTGCGGAAATAGGGCTTATTATAGGTTGCCGGACCATTGGTATGGGTCATGTTACTTAGGCCTGGTCTTTCCAAAGATTTTTCATATGGATAGAAAAGAAAAAGGAACACACAAAATGATAAATACCTTTACACGTAGAAAAAGGGAAAGTTTTTCAGAAATAGTAGGTGATATTTTTGGTGCATTGATACCAGCAGTGGGAATATCTTTGAATGCATTTAGAATTCGGAAATTATCCACAGTGGTAGATCGTTTATCTACAGATACTGCTGGAGGGTTCTTGATGGTAAATACCGAGATGGTTGCCATGAGAGCTATGGTGATGCAAAATCGACTTGCCCTTGACATTCTTTTGGCAAAAGAGGGCGGAGTCTGTGGAATGCTGAAAGTCCAACATTGTTGCACTTACATTCCAGATAAAAGCGAAAATATACAGAAGTATATAACAAATATTACAAGTTTGCACAAAGAACTTGTTCCACTGGAGGTTGAAAGTGCTTTTGGAAAACTTGGTAAAGGGTTTTCTTCAGTAATAAATTGGTTAACAAGAATGAGTGGATTAATAATAGGGAAAGTTATAATAATAGCAACCGTGATAATAATAATAATATTAGTACTGAAGCTTGCAATAACATGTATAAAGAGAAGAAGAAGGCAGAATAAAATAGAAAAAGAAAACATGATAAACAAGGAAAGAGAGCGAGAAATGGGTGAAATAGAGTTAGAAGAAATAAAAGAGAACATGTACAAGAAAACGAAGAGACAAGTTGAAAGGGATACAGTTGTGTAAACTAACAGAAGCAAACGGATAAAAGATATATGCTGTCTGAGAAAATTGTATAACTTGGGTTTTGTGGTGATATTAAAAATCACCAAAGGGGGAGTTGATGGAGCAGGGTAAATGAAAAAATTTTAACCTCCTAATATTTTCGTAAAATTATTAATAAACATGTTCGTTTAAGTAAATAAACCAACAATGTATGTTACATGTTAAGGGTTAAAGGTAACACGCTATTCCGTGTGCAAATTAATCAACTTATAATTGTTTACGTGTCTAACATAACATAATATTTTGCGTACTAATTAAATAATAAACGCATGATCTGTGCTTTTAAATAAAACGTGTGGTTGCAAAATAAAGCGATGGTAAGTAAGGGACAGCTTTATATGTTGCTTTTTGCTAGGTAATACCTAATTGGGGTACGTAGAAAGACGGGAGGGAAACGAAAGGGTTTATATTTCTTTGTTTTAACAATATTTTGTTTATCTTTGAAAATAGTGCGCCTAGGCCTGTCGAGCAGCGATATAAAATGGCCGCCAGTTGCTAGAGTACGCATGAGCGGGGGACCATGTGATAGAGGAGAGAGGCTGTGGAAAGGGCTGATCACGTGCTGGTGCGGAGAGGCTAAGATGGAAGTATGGTCAAGGCTGTTGTGACCTTTCTGAACAGATGTGTGCCAAGATGATCAGCAAGAAGCGTGAGAAGTCCAACTGAATCAATGGACGGAACTGTTAAACCCAAAATGTAGCAGAAAAAGATACAAATTGGACTGATCGAAATGGATGAGCAATGACAAACTGTGGGAAACGATGCTTGCATGGACATTCCACAAGGAACTGGTTAAGACCAGGAAGTTTGATTAAAATGTATATGGGCCTGAGTTTTGACCAATGAGAAAGAATCACGCCATGAAGATGAAACATTTTATTCTGTAAGCTAGAATTAGGGTATAAGAAGACCTACTCTTGGTGAGAGGGGTTAGTTGCTGCGGGAGTTGCTGAGGTAGATGCTGCGGGAGTTGCTGGAGAAGTTAGATGCTGTAGATGGGTGAAGTTGCGGTTGCTGATGCTGACGAGCTGATGCTGCTGCTGCTATTTTTTATTTCCAGTCGAGTATAAGATGCTGCTTTAGGAGAACCTTTTATTCCTGATAGATTTTTCATTTAGAACTATTAGATTTTCCCCAAACAGATAGATTGATCTTTTAGAGTTCTTACTATGACAACCTTATTTTTCCGTCTAATAGATATGTATTGCAATTTCAATTTATTCTTATATTGATGATAAATGTAATGATCTGAATAATAAGCTTAACCTCATTTCTTGCATCAAAACTTTATATAAACTTTATTATTCTTTAAACAAATGACTCAGTGATTCTTTAGCTCCATGATTAAAATGAAATGTTAAAGAGTTCATTGTGATTGAGCTGGTCTTAATCACCATCAACTGATTCCTACTAGTTGGTCCATCAACCAATGAGCGGAATACCTTAAAGCAAATGAGAAACATTATGTCATGTTAAAGAGGTATCCCGTCTCCTTCCAGCGAATCGTTTTTCTCCTAGGTTATTGACGGAGGAAATCCAGGGAACAAATGAGTAAGTGAATATATATGCGGTGTTATGGGCCCCACCGTCAAATGGATATAGTGTGTGTGTTGAAGGAATAATTGTACCTGGATGACCGAAGTATATAGGAGAATTATTTTTATTGTTAGCGCTGGATCAATAGCATTCGAACTACACCTGTCTGTGGTCCCTTGCCGACTACTGCCTTCGCCCCACACTGTGGTCGAGTGGGTCACACATCTGGAACTGAGTCTTAATTACACAATGGCCAAGTACACACTTCATGGCTGAGTTTAACTCACTATACTCCCTTCGATGTGGTGACACAAAGTATGTGCTGGGCATCCCAACCACACGTGTCTGTGGGCCCTTGATGTCTACGCCGTCGGACTACACTGCGGTCCTGCAGGCCCCACACAAATCCTTGACAGTCCGTACCAGGCAGGACACGGCATCGTCGCTGGCTAAACACCCGCTCAGCTCTGTCGCTACTGCCTCGGTCAACCACGAGTCATCCCCACATGCCATTTCAACGCCGTGTGTCAGTGTTCCAGGAGGAGCTCGCTGAACAGCGGTTGGCCCGCGCTGGACGCTGCCTCCGGATTACACATCGGTCGAGTAGGGCACACATTGGGAACTCAGTCATGATTCACTTATGGCAGACCTGATATCATTGTACTGGCCTCGTCGCAGACTGCATCCCCTTCCAGCTCCGGGGCCACTAAGTCTGTTCCCCGACAACCATGGACACTTTCTTCTTGAGATTTGTTGGCGACTGAGTCCATGGACTGGTGGTTGTCTTCATCATCATGTCGGTGATACTGACTATGTGGCCAAAACGAGGCAGTAGCATTCCACTCCTCCATTTGCCACTTACGGCCGGCTCCTGCCCTCTGCATCATGCCCTGGAGGACACCTTCCACTGTCCCCCGCAAACCTCCGCTACATTCACCTTCGACATCGACGAGGACCCGCCCACCTCGCGTGGCCCTAGCTCACTGCACCGCAAGTCACAGTCCCGCAGCAGTGTCCCTGTGCCCGCCGCAGTGCATCCGGGGCCACTAACTCTGTGCAGCTCAAATCATGGCCCCAGTCTGGTGGCATGTTGGATGGCCTCTGGGTCGATGGCCTGGGGGTCATCAACGCCATGTGTCTGTGGCCCTGCGCTGTCCGCTGCCTCCGCCCTCAACTGCGGTCCACCTGGGCACACACATCAAATCAAGTCCTGACCTGCCTGGACGTCACATCACCGCAGGATGCACGTGCCACCACCACCAGGACCAACTCCAGAGAACAGGTGCCAGAGTCAGAAGTGTCTTACTGCCAGACTTTCAGAGTAGCTCACACCAGTCGTGGGTGCCATCATCAGCTTGATACCCTGCTCAGCTCCTCAGGTGCCACTAACTCAGTGCACCACAAATCAAGGACCATTCTGCTTGCATGTAGGGTGAACACTGTACTCTCTCCGGCAACCACCATGATGCTTCACAGTTCTTTCTGTTATGCTGATGTTTTATGTTTCTGCTTCATATGTGATCACTGTTCAAGTTGTTGCCAGCACCAACGACTCCCTGCGGGCTGGCTTACACTCACCCCACACACATCCAGCACATGCGTCACTGTACATGTGACCATGCAAATAAAGGTGTCGAGCGCACGTGCTCGTGGCCAGTTCAACAAACTATCTCAGTGTGTCCGTGTCCTCATGATGTATGCATTAGGGCCCCGGCCCCACAACCTTACGTTGTGCCGTGTGCAGAGGAAGCAGCTATGTCACCGCAGGCAGAGGGTGGGACATTGCACATGTAGCTTTGTTGTTCCCCCACCCAATACGTAGGAGGAGTGAACTTGGCTGGCGTACGCCAGTCCGGCGTGGGGGTGTGGGTGATTATCACGGGGCTCTGGGTGTGGTTCAGTACTGGAAATGTGCAAAGCCATGTGTCCCTGTCGCAGTGTGGGTCTCCGTTGGGGTGTGTAGGTGGTCAATGATGGGACTTTGACACCCATGTATGGGATCTAGTTCGTCTCCCATGAGGTAGTACCCCACCCGCACATGTTCGACCAGCCCCTTCTGGCAGTTTGACAGCTGGCCTTATAATGGGATGTGTGCTTAGGTAGGCTGCTGTGAGCCAGCTGGGGTGGTGGCTGCATCCAGCTGTGTTGTCCGTGCAGGGGGTGGTGTGTCCTCGGTGCAGCGGGGCTGCCCTGCTCCTGGAGCTCTATTGCCTGAGATGTCCATGGACTGTTGTAGGGCTTCGGTGTCGGAAATGTGGAGGTCCTCTTCAGCATCACTGATGGGTTGTCTGGTCTGCTCTGCTGGAGGTGTTGTTTGTCCCTCTGCAATGTGAAGGGGAGATGCTTGTTGACATTGTGTTGGCATGTTGACATTGTGTTGGCATGTATGTTGACGCATTGTTCGGGTTTACATACAGACTGCATGACAATGTACATTGTGACTGTTTTGGATTGGCGGACTATTTGATGCGGAATAGTGGACAATTGGACTACATGACGTAGGTGATGTTGTACACGTACATTTTCATTTCACAGTTTCCAGCTATGTCAGATGTGATTGGCCATTTTCTACGCACAGGCGGAGCCAGTTGTGTCCTCTGTTCTGCAGTGCAAGTGTTGCACTGTGTCCCACATTGCCGTCCATGTGGATGTGTTGTGATTGCTATGTGTGTGTGCTGCATTGTGTGAGAGTCACACCTGCTGCTGTGATTTTGCTGCCCCTTATCCCTTGGAGGCGGTGTGCCTTTGGCTTTTGTGCTTTTGAGGTGCTGTGTTGTTGGCGAGTGGGGTCATTTGTGCTCCTGGACGGATTTTGTTCTCTTGGGCATTGTTTGTCTGCAGATGTATTGTTGACGTCAGTGGTTGTTTGTGCACGTGGATGTGTCAGGGTGTGACCTGCTCCTTCCGGATGTAGTCCACACTCAGCCACCTCAGTCTCGTGGCGTGCACAGTGTCATGGTGATTGTACTCCGGGCATGCTGCTCGTCATGTGGTGTCACTTGCATTGTCAGTGTGGCTCTCGCATACGCATCTTTGCTGTGTTTTGCACTGGTGCATGTGTGTGTAGTGGAATTGGTGTTGTGTGGGGTGGGACCCCTTCGGGCACATGGTGGACGGGGGCCTACTTGGTGTTTGTATGTGTGCTGCAGTGTGCCACGGGGATCATGGACATGACCCAGGGTCATTGTGGGTGTGCGGTGTGCTACACGTCGTTGTGCATGTGTGCCATTGTGCCCGTCCCCCCAGTCCCTGTTAGTTACTCACCCTGTTGATGTTTTGTCAAGTCATGTCGAGCAGTGTCCGGACTCCCGACTCCTTGCACCATCTCCACACTGATGACTGTCGGCCATTTGCTCCAGCTCCTCCTGTGGCGCAGGACTCCCACCTCCATTCGCCGTTGCTGCCTTCCGGGTGGCAGCGGGTTTCTGCTTGGTTTGGCTTTTGACTTCGTGCCAGCGCATCTTGGCCTCCTCGACAGTCCGACTGCATTCACGATGGAATGCCATTTTTCCGTCTGTGTTGCCAATGACACGGTGGTGGAGACGGACAGTTGTTGTTAGTGCTCTCTCACCTCCGTGACGACGATCGGGTTGTCATGCGGACTGTACCCAGTCTTCCTCTTCCTCTTCTCCTTGGCCTTGGCCTTCCCCGACCCAGAGGTTCCTTGCTGGTGGTCTGTGGGGCTTGTGGGGTTCGCGTTGACCTGGGAACTCGTTCCGGGTGCGTCCCTGTTGCTACGCATGTTATTTTGTTGCTGGTGTGTTTTTCTTCTTCGGCTTTTCTGGTGCATTTTCCTGCCAGGCGCGTGGGAATTGCAGGCCTGTCGCTGGTTATCGCTGTTTTTTTTTTTTCGAGGTTGGCCTCATCGCGACTTTATTCGCGTTGGTGTTTTGCATTTTTTGGGCGTCGCGTTGTTTTTTACGCGGTTATTTGGTGCGTTGTCATGGGAGTATCGCATGGTGCCGCCAGGTTGAGAATGCTATGTTAACACGGCGTTGTTTTCCCGCGATGGACTGCGATGTGAGAAGTTGCGTTAAGCTAAACTTGCGGTGGTTATCACACGTTCTTGAGAATATGCCCCACAGTCTCTTATCGTTTGCACCAGATCCAATTAAAATATGATAACCTTTTACATCAAATTCAAACCAAAATGAATCATGATAAGCCTTTTATGTTCAGGGGGATTCTAACTATTGTATAGTCTAGACTTTAGAGCAAGCAATTCTCACTTTCCAAGGACATCCTCTAGTATTCCAACATTTCATAATCCGGCTAACCATGAGAGGATATACCTTAATGAGCCATATAAAAGATGCGAATATTTTCTTCCTTTCTTCCCAACACAATAATTTCAATTGTTTTATTTGATAAATGTAATCAGATCTCAAATGTTCACCCTTCATCTTTTAAAAACCAACACGAAATTGATGTAACTTAAAATAGTCACTAATATTTAATGGCCACAGACACCTTGTTCTCTTGTGCCCAAGCCCTCCTGGTTTGGTTGTGAAGTCATTCCATCAATCCAGATGATAGGTACATATTCGGCAAATACTATGTGCTAGTGGTCACTCGACATTTTAAATCTGAAAAGCATATCATTCGGATTTTTACTTGCAATGCACATTCAAAAATTAAGAAATAGTATCAGTGAATTTTACAACCAGATGATAACTGATGTACCTCATATAATTGCATCCTAGTTGTTTTTGACTGGGTAAAGAATGGTTTCTTGAGCAGTTGTATTCCAAGGCCTATGTTGGCATTATTACCTGCTGGAATTATTGACAGTATTGTGCCGTTGTATTGTCATTTCACCTCCCTATTAGTCCATTTGATTATAAAAATATACACTCATTCCTCTCGTATTTGTGACTACCACTCAAGTCTAACAGAAGTGAGACATTATATAGGCAATTATTTGACTACTCATTCTCCTTAAAGAGCCAAAACCACCTAACCGATGACAATTATATAGGAATGTTAAAGCCTCTTTGTTTTCACTACAATGACAACAAATCCGAGATCGTACGTAATACATCCGCCATTTCTTCAGGTGCAGCCGTAAATCACAATGTGGACCCAGGGGGATCTTGGCGCGAGCCGGTGTCACCCTGGGGTTTTTCGCGCAGTGGAACAATCCACGCAGCGCGATAGGCTTAGAGAAGGGAGGGGCGGGGCTAGCAGCTAGGAGCTTACAGGCAAGGTTTTGGCGGGAGGGTATTGTGAGGAGAAGGAGAGGCGAGTCTTTTGTGGACGCTCGAGACTCCTTCAGTTATATTTATTTATTTATAATTATACTTTGCTTAGGCAGCTGAGTCTGCTTACATTACAGCATGGAAGAGGGCGCTGAGGTGAAGGAAGCGCTGCGCATCCTTTGTGCGTCCGGCCGTGAAGATCTTTTGAGGCCAGGTTTGGCAGCCTCTGTGGCGGCTGGTGCGAAGCGCCCGTGCCGGTTGGCTGCGCGTGGTGTGGCAGAGGCGGTGGCCGCATGTTTGCCGCCTCATAGTCGTGCTCCATTGGCCCCAATCAACGGAGGGGCCGCGGGGCGAAGTCAGCAGAGCCGTGGCCGTTCTTCTCGGAGGAGCGGTGGCAGGCTGCAGGCGTCGCGCGGTCTCTCTGCACCGCTTAAGGAGGCAGGTCAGTCTGGGGGGGTCCCCGCCCCTCGAGTATGTCGGGCGAAGAGGCGGGCTTCGCGTGTGTGTGGGCCCTCCTCTGCGAGCCTTTCTTTTGCCGGCAGGCAGAGAAGCATGTCGAGGGGGCGGGGCTTGAATGGGAAGGCGACTCCCCCTCCGGCAAAAAGGGCACATGTGGGGCATAAATTGATCAGTGGCAGTGTACATGTGGGCCGGGGGGCTACACAGATAAATATAGCGCCACCGGTTTTCTCAGGCAGACGCTCTGCTTCACTTGTAGACTACTCCAGTGACAGTGGTGATGAAAATTTACGAGGTGCCTCAGTATCTCCTGCCTTTTATTTGGACAATGACAGGCAATCAGGTGCAGGAGGTCAGGAGTGTGGGTCAGCATTGGTGAGGGGGGGCATTTCCAATTTTGTTCTGTCACCTGTGCCCAGAGACCCCCCTGTCGATGAAACATATGTTCACATGGAGGAATCGTTGGTTGGGGGTCCATGGTTTCAGCCGGAGTCATTGGCTGCAGAAGAGGTCTCTCAGTTATGGGAAGCAGCGGATCATTGTGCACACAATGAACCTTTTTATGTAACGCAGGAACACTCTCATTTCACAGCTGGTTCGGAGCCCTTGTTTCCGGCTTCGCGCCCCCTCCTAGTCACCCGCAGTTTAATTTTGATTCTTCATTGGGGCCCCAGCAGGGTCAATGGGTGTGGGTTGAACATGCGGACACCACAACTCATGAAGTAATCAGAGCTGGGCAGTGGGACGGGGTTAACAAAGCGACAACGTCTTCTAGCAAGAGCGGCCTGAAGGTCTCTTCAACAACAGCTTCTCGGCCAACGTCTGGTGTTTCCAGTTTTGCGAATGCGGAGCAATTTGCGGCTTCGGGTTCATCATCAGGTACACAGGGCGGATCAGGTGCAGATTTGTGGGTTCCAGCCGGGCATTCAGAGCGGATGCCTGTGACCAGTTGGAGGTCTTATGATGGGGGGGTGGGGGATGGGGAAATACCTGACACTAGCAATGCGGATTTTGAAATTTGTGATGAGCAATTTGAAATTGGGGAAGCTTATGGCAATATTAATGAAGGGGAATGGAAGGAAGGGTGGGATGCTAATACAAGTGCAGTGAATCACGAAAATTTTGTATCTAAGGGTGGGTTGGGGGCAAACGCTGTTTTTAGTATGTTGCAGAAGTCAAGAGCGGACGGAGCAGCAGGTCGGGAACAGCGTCACGGTCATCGTCAGCGTGATGATCCTCAAGAGTTTCAGAAAAGGGCGGCTCAGCTAACGACAGGTAAGCCTCATTGGTCGGCTGCTTGGTCTCAACCTTCGACTGCACTGTGTAATACACGTTCGGTGGGAGTGGGTGATGCTTCTGTGATTGAGCCGGTTGGGGCGGCTAGGGGAGGGAGTAGGGTCAGTAGCGCAATCACCATCAATAAACAACGCCAGTAAAGATATAACTCCAAGCATACAAGTTTCAGGTGTAGATAAAGCGGCTTCTGGTGAGGTGGGGGAAGTGAGGTTAGTATTCATAAGAAGCTCCCGTATATGGGTTTAGCAATGCCATTGGGGACGCATCTTTCTGATAAGACCAAAACTAAGATCTGGCAACATGAGTTTGTGGATGTGTTTAAACTGCTCCATAGGGACATCCAAGCTAAGGAAGGGTCTAAGGAGGAAGAATGGGAGCTAGCTAGACGTCCTAGGGTTCCTAGAACTATTGAGAATTGGACGGCAGCGTTTTTAATCTACGCTAGTGTGTACTGCGAAAAACACCAAGATAGGGCTATTGCTCTTTTTAAGTACATGGATATCATCCGTAAAGCCCAATTACACTTCGGTGGATTTGCTTGGCTCAGCTACGATGAAGAATTTAGGGCTCGAGTCAGCATTTTCCATGATAAATCCTGGGGCGAGGTCGACCAGGAACTATGGCTCCAATGGATGTCCTCTACTCAGCCGCCTGCATCGACACATACTGCAAGTGGTTTGCCTATCACTTACCGGCCCTTTCAGCCTCGCCCCGCCCAAATGGGGGCGGGAGGTTTTGCCAGGGGACAATTTCCAATATCTGGTGCCTGTTGGAATTTTAACCGGGGTAGCTGTACTCGACAGTTCTGTAGGTTCAAGCACGAATGTTCGCAATGTGGAGGGAAGCATGCTATTACGCAATGTTTCAGTAATCAGAGGTTTGGAGAGCAAGGGCGATTCCCAGGGGGGAGGGGAGCAGGTTTCCAAGCTATGCCAAAGGGCTCATACCCCAATTAAGCTCTCAAGCATGGAATCATGGTTGGACGAATACCCGGATTTTGAGGTTGCTTCCAAACTCTATTGGGGGTTTAGGGAGGGTTTCAAGATTGGGTATCAAGGGCCAAGACACAACCGTTGGGCTGACAATCTTAAATCTGCTAAAGAATGTCCGCAGATTGTACAACAGAAACTAGACGTGGAGTTGGCAGCAGACAGGATAGCGGGCCCCTTTAGGCAGCCCCCATGCCAAATTTGATTATATCCCCATTGGGTTTAGTACCCAAGAAAATGGCGGGGGATTTTCGATTAATTCATCATCTATCATGGCCTGAGGGGCAGTCTATTAACGACTTCATTTCTTCTGACGACTCTAATGTTTCTTATGCCTCTGTAGATGATGCATTAAGGTTGGTGCGGACGGCGGGGACGGGTGCAGAGCTAGCGAAGAGTGACATTCAGTCAGCCTTCCGCTTATTGCCTATACATCCCTCAGATTTTGAGCTTCTGGGCATGTTCTTTAATGGAGCATTTTACGTAGACAGAGTTCTTCCTATGGGTTGCTCAGTCTCTTGCGCTCTTTTTGAACTGTTCAGTACCTTCCTACAATGGTGTTTTTCCAAAAGAAGTGGTCACAGCTATGTATGTCATTATTTGGACGACTTTATGTTCATTGGAGAGGCTCATTCAGGCCAGTGCCTTAGAGCTTGGGATATTTTTCAAGACATGGCTGAGGAGTTCGGCGTCCCGCTGGCTCCTGAAAAAACTGAAGGTCCTTGCACCAGGCTCACTTTTTTGGGCATAGAAATTGACACTCAAGTGATGATAGCTCGTCTGCCGGCTGAAAAGCTGAAAGAAATCTATTCCTTTTTATTGGAGGTCCTTCAGAAAGACAAACTCGAGCTTAGACAAGTGCAGCGCTTATTGGGCTACCTAAACTTTGCTTGCCGGGTTGTTCGGGCGGGCAGGACTTTTTGCAGACGTTTGGGGTTGGCGATGTCAGGAGCATTCCTCCCGCACCACAGAATTAGAATTACTAGAGCCATCAAGGAAGATATTGTGGTTTGGTTAAAATTCTTGGAGGAGTTTAATGGAGTCTCTCTAGTTTTTGTTGACGACAAGACCATCTGGCAGATACAGCTTTTTTCTGATGCATCTGGAACCTGTGGTTTCGGTCTGTTTTGGGAAGGGCGCTGGTGTGCGGAGAGTTGGCCATCCCATTGGTTACAGCATGGTCGTAGTATTGCCTTTTGGAATTATTCCCTCTTATAGTGGCCTTATTAGTCTGGGGGAAGAATTTCAGGACAGGAGCGTGCTTTTCCACGTGGATAATATGACAGTGGTAAATCTCATCAATAATCAGAAAGCAAAAGACCTACGGGTACTACGCCTGTTGCGTTTCCTCATGCTGCAGAGCCTCAAATTGAATATTGTTTTCAGAGCTAGACACGTTCCAGGCATTAACAATTCTATAGCAGACGCGTTGTCTCGCTTTAATTGGCAGAAATTCAGAAGTCTGGCACCTGGGGCGGACACCTTCAAAACGCCGATTCCACAGACCATCTGGGAGCTGGGGGACTGAGGATCATCGAATTGGTGGAAAAATCTATAGCTCCTTCCACCAGACGAAGTTATCGGCAGGCATGGAGTGAATTTTTAAGTTACGCAGAATCCCATAATTTTGATGTGCACTCAGTGGGTAACAGAAGTTTCATTTTACAGTTTGTGTTGCACCTGATTAGCAGGGGCCTGTCACACACGACCATTTCTGGGAAATTGGCCGGTATTGCTTTTTATGGTCAGTTATGGTGGGGTCAGGATTTGGTGGGGGATGTGTTGTTAAGACGTATGTTGAAAGGTTTTAGCAGGGAGCGCTCCTATTCCTTGCCGTTACGTGAGCCAGTTACTTTTGAGCTTTTACAACAGTTGCTGTTGCAACTGCCTGTTTGCTGCTATGATTCCTGGGAGGTTTCTAGATTCAGGCTGGGCATGATCTGGTTGTTTTTTGGTGCCTTCAGAGTCTCTGAATTATTGGGACTTAGAGACCAGATGGGCATTCAGAACACTGAGGTGCAATTACAGGGCAACACACTGCGGTTGTGTTTGAAGAGATCTAAAACCGATCAATTGGGCAAGGGCGCATGGGTCCAATTAAACAGCAGTGGGGTGTTGGGCTGCTGCCCTTTAGGTGAATGGGAGTCTTTTCTGAATTCAGATGGCTTTTCGCCTGGGGCAATATTTTCTCACAAGGATGGGACCAAGATCTCCAGTGCCCAATTATTGGCTGTTTTACGGAAAGCTTTGATTAAATTGGGGAAAGACCCTTTGCTGTTTGGGACACACTCTTTCCGCATAGGGGCAGCGACAGAAGCAGCCAGGTTGGGTTGGGGCTGGGAAGACATTAAGAGGATTGGTAGATGGAAATCTGCTTGTTGTACTCGCTATGTCAGGAAATGATATTATATGTTATTATTTAGCTTCTACGTTGTTGTCTAATTTTGTTTTCTCCGTCTAGGTTCTGTTAAAGGCGCATTGCCAACAAAAATGCGTACATGGATAGTAGGTCACTCCTTCATTAAATGGGCAGCCATCTTTGCAGAGCAGCAGATTTTCGGCAGAGCACTTGGACTTCCCAGCAGAGGTCATGAAGTTTTGTGGAAAGGAAAAGGTGGTATGAGGTGGGAGGGTTTATTTCCTTTGTTAGTAGAGCTTTCTAAAGCGAGAGGATCTCCGGATTTGTTGATCATTCACCTAGGCGAAAATGACTTAGTGCCTTTGTCAGGTTTATCACTTATCAAACGAATGAAACTGGACTTGGCAGTAATTAAAAACAATTGGAGGGGCACGTCTTTGGTATGGACTGAATTTCTTTACAGGCAACACTGGAGGGGGCTCGTAGTCACGCGGCGATCGAGAAGGCTCGCAGGAAGCTTAATAGGGCAATGAAAGTTTATTGTCAGAATTTGGGTGTTAAAGTTCTGTCACATGATAATATCACTAGTACGGAAGATCATCTGTTCCGGGAGGATGGGGTACACTTATCTCAGATGGGTCAAGCATATTATCTTTTGGAGACGAGAGATTTATTGGCTAATTTTTGGAACGAAGACATTTGGTGCAATAAAGGTGTACTATGAATTTTTGCTGCAATAAATCTTGGGGTTGGGGGTGGGGCCAGGAAAACTCTTTGGTTTTCCTGGGTGGCGTTTTTGGCGGGGGTTTGGATAGTCTCGAGCGGGCTTATCCATCCCTCTGGGGTGGGGGAGGGGGGAGGAAAAGGTCAATAAAACAAACGAGGGGGAAGGAATGATGGGTTTGTACATGATATGGGGATATTTATAAAGTTTGTGAAATAGTTGGTTTTATTAGGATAAGATGTTTTTGGGGGATCTTGAATTGCAAAGGGTGTTCCGCGAAATGACAATGTTTGTTCTTAAAGGAAATTTGCTGTTTACCTGTCTTAAGAATAAAGTGACCTTTTATGCTATGATAACAGGAGTGGATTGTTGTTATTGCGCGATGGGGACCCAGGGGGATCTTGGCGCGAGCCGGTGTCACCCTGGGGTTTTTCGCGCAGTGGAACAATCCACGCGGCGCGATAGGCTTAGAGAAGGGAGGGGCGGGGCTAGCAGCTAGGAGCTTACAGGCAAGGTTTTGGCGGGAGGGTATTGTGAGGAGAAGGAGAGGCGAGTCTTTTGTGGATCCACCCACCCACACCTTTTGTATGTATATGTTTAATAAATAAATAAAAAATAAATAATTTAAAAAAAAAAAAAAAAAAAAAGTCACATTAGGACAGGTATCAGTTTTTCCACGTTGTTAGGTAGTTACCAGCATTAGGCGCTTTTGGCGGGGTTTGGATTGTCTCGAGCGGGCTTATCCATCCCTCTGGGGTGGGGGAGGGGGAAGAAAAGGTCAATAAAACAAACGAGGGGGAAGGAATGATGGGTTTGTACATGATATGGGGATATTTATAAAGTTTGTGAAATAGTTGGTTTTATTAGGATAAGATGTTTTTGGGGGATCTTGAATTGCAAAGGGTGTTCCGCGAAATGACAATGTTTGTTCTTAAAGGAAATTTGCTGTTTACCTGTCTTAAGAATAAAGTGACCTTTTATGCTATGATAACAGGAGTGGATTGTTGTTATTGCGCGATACATTTTGATCATCAGATTACGGCTTCAACACTCGAGTCAAAAGTCACCCAAAAAACAATATATAGCCAAGACGTTTCACATATGCGATCATGCGTGCTCGCGCATCCCTTACCTAAACGCTTCCCGTGTATTGATTTGACGACAGGACATGTTGTGCGACCCATTTTTAAAAGGCACCGCACTCTAGTCTGGTCAGGGATTAGAGTATCAAAGGTCACGTGTCTTTCTGTGTCATATGGGTGGGATTAAACTCCTCACATACAGCATTTGTGCTGACCATCTTATATTAGGCAATCAAGTGGTGTTTTCGGCTTATCATTCTCCTCGAAAACCCCTTCCACCTAACTGGTGGCAGTTAAATAGCGTGTTAAGCTCTCTTTGTTTTCCTACCATCACACCGAGCCCCAGATCATGCACAGCGAGCCAGTCATTTAACTCAAGTGTAATCAAAGGCAACAATACATCTTTTATTTTAATCATCAAATCCCTGCTTATTAAATCTTATCTCCTCGTATTAAATTAAAAGCCACTCAAAATAAAAATAAAAGAGTGTGGCCAATACATTTAACGTATAAAATCATACATGTTCAAGCATCTCGCACCCAAACTCTTACCGTGTGTTAACTGGATGACAGAACCTGTTGCGCGACCGATTTCAAAAGCCCGCTCTCGGGTCTGGTCGACATTTAAAACACCATAAGTCACGTGTGCTCTCATGTCACGTGGGAAGGGTTGGAGACCTCATATGTAATATGCATAGATGCCATCTTATAATAGGCAAACCAGTGGTTTGGTCCATAAATTTGTTCTCAAACATCGAAATCTAAATTGTAATTTTGTTCACTTGTTGCTTATCCCCAACTCTTTTCTAAATGGAACCTCTTTCAAATTGCTCACACTCAAGTCTGGTCAGCTTTTAGGATTTTGTAGGACACACGTGGGGGAGTTAGAATCCTCATGCATTGTATCAGTGTCTGTCAACTTATAGGAGGCACTCTAGTGGTATTAGTCAAGGTATCCGTTCTCCAGTGCCAAATTCCTATATTCATTCCTTTGTTGCATATCCTTTTCTCTTTTCTAAATAGAACCATTTGAAACACCGAAAATCTTGTGTGTTCTAATGTCCCATGGTAAAGTAACATTTTTACACATGGGAAAATAGATTTTCTCGCAACACGCCAATGCCTGCCAACTTCTAATATGTGAGCATTATGTCTAGTTACATTTACCGCTGTTATGTAATATACGATCATTGTATTTGGTTATATTTGCCACACTCATACTTAATCATTTCTGCAGGTCCCCACTGTGCCAAAAGTCACAGACAAGAGCCCAAAGGTTAATCTAGAAATTAATCATATGGAACATTATGCTCTGAGTCTCATGTGGACGGTCCACAATGAACATCGTTGAATCTTCTCGATCTAACGTTTTTACCATTCGTCTTATACATGCCACACGGATACTTATTTTACAGTACCCCTGACATTAATGATGATAGCCCGCCAAGAGAGGAAATCAGAAAACTGTAGCTTGTAATACACAATTCTTTCAAATCAATCACCATTAGCCAGAAGTTTCTATACTAAAAGATGTGATTCGTAACATCAAGCATTCCATAGGTAGATTAAAGTGGTTCCTTATGTTTTCTCTTTTATCCCATCCAATGCCTTCTAATGTCTAGTATTGGGGCAGTAAAGAGTGAGAAAAGGAAAGGAAAGGCAGTCCAACGCCAGAATATAAATTCATATGATGAGTGTTAAAAACAAACATCTGGATTTATAAAGGTTTATCGAATGATTGATGACAAGACCTAATGACCCCATAAAACCAGCCGCGGCCCATGCAGGCAAGAACGGTGGGGCTGAGTGGGGGGGAGGGGAGGGAGGATTTCAACAGATGACTACGAGGGAAAATGTATTATTTATTTAATTTTTCCCCGTAGTCGTCTGTCGAATACCCCCCAAACCGGCATCACCGCTCTTACCTGCACGGGCCGTGGCTGCATAAAAGTTACAAATTAGTAAAACAGGATATCAATTAGACAGTCCTTAAAGGAAGCTAATCACACTCAGGAGGGGCTAAACTGGAAGTGGTGTAGCAAAGAGGTAGACAATACCTTTAGACCAGAGCCAAGGAGGGTGGCCCGGCCCAGCCTCTACCGGGCTATGACAGGCATGGATGGGCCCACCCTTGGCCTGGGCTTTTTCCGGGCACAGCTCATGCGCATCCCGTGCTGCTGGATAGTTTCAAGCACTTTAAATGCCATGTCTGAGCTCCACACTCCTCCCACACAAAGCACAGGTGCAGGCAGTAGAGCGCCACCAGACATTGTGTAAAGTGGGACTTTGAGTCCCTGCTGCGGGACGGTTTCAAGCACTTTAAGCACGATGTCCGAGCTCCAGGTTCCTCCCCACAAAGCACAGGTGTGGGCAGTTGTGCATTAGTGAGCCTCCAGGCGCAGTGTAAAGTGGGACTTTGAGTCTCCGTCACCCTCCTCCCACCGAGCAAAGCGCTCAGCAGGTCCGGCGCTGCAGGATGGTTTTAAGAGCTTTACGCGTGATGTCCGAGCTCCATGCTCCTCCCCCTCAGAGCACAGGTGCAGGCAGTTGTGCAGTAGTCTGCCTCCAGGCGTGGTGTTAAGTGGAACTTTGAGTCCCCGTCACCCTCCTCGCAGAGAACAAAGGGCTCAGCAGGTCATGATATTGTAGTGAATATCAGGATTATGGTCATTTACATTTAACCTCTACAAACTCAATATTTTGCTCATAGATATTTTGAGTTGGATATTTTTGTAGGTTGCGATTTTTGTAACTGATATTTGTGACTTGAACATTCATATAGTTATACTTGATCACTTTCCTCATTTTGGATACTACACAATGATTATATTATTCAAATTTACAACTATCTACTATTCCTGCAAGGCCCCATAATCCCTGTTGGGCCAATCTTCCTCCGATATAATGATATGAATGTACTAGTGTTTCCCTGATGTTACCCACTCCAATGAAGATGAAAAAAGGTTTCTCTAGATATGAGCAAATCTTTCCATTCAAGATGCTGTTAATCAAATTTTTCAAGTTGTACTCAGTATAGACATAGGAGATTCACACATTATTCTTCCATCATTTTGTTTTTTAATCCTTGGTCCGAAAAGTAGATTCCCAGTTATGATTCCTACAACATTCAAATTCTATTGTAGTCCATTGCCACAACTTTGTTCCTTTAGACATCCACATGTTGCAGATAGTCCTCCCTTGCAATACTATATAAAACCAAAAAAACTTAATAAACCATGTGAATCTTAAACATATAGCTAACACTTAAAAGTAGGTAGCTTTGCAACTTTTCAAAATATTGTTAAACAAAAACACATATTTTGCATATACCTCTAAAGCCTAGCAGGCAGAACCGTGGGCAGGGCACCATCACCCCGGCCACCGCAGCAACGACCACCACCCTCCCCTCTCAACCATAGAGGCTCTCATCCCAAGGGTCCTCAAAGGCTTAAAACAGTTAAAGGAGGCCCAGAGGGGCATTGAATATAGAATAGGGCCCAGATTTATAATTTTGCACTCAATGTAATTCATCAACACACCTTGCTGCTTTTTGTGAAAGGGAGAGGGCGGGAATGCCCCATATTTAACATTATATGGTGCATTCCTGCCCTGTGCACTATGTGCTGTCTAGCACCAATGCAGGTACCCTTGCACCATGGTCCAAGGGCACCTGCTTTGCAGGCAGGATTGCTGTAGAATGGACATTTTCCTGCACAAAAACAATCCTTTGAGGTTTTTTCCTCCTACTATGTATGCTGCAGGTGCAGCACATGTAGAAAGAGAAAACAAATAAGGAGAAATAAAAATTTCTCGTTGTTACACCCGGGGAGGGCATAGCATTTTGATGCATTCCCAGGTCTACCACTCATGGTAAATCTGGAAATGCACCAAAATCCATGGGTGGATGCATTGAAACACCCACGCTTCACCCATAGAACACCTCCCTGGGGCAGAGTAACACAAGGCAGTAACTTGTGTTGCCTTGCATCACTCCAGATTTACCAAGCAATGCAGGGCCATGCAAGGTGGATTTGCGTGGCTTGGTAAATCTCATTCTCGGTTGTGCATCGCCCTGTGTCCCTTGCGTGGCACAAGGGCAACGTAAAACCTTGGATAAATATGCCCCTGGAAGTTCAAGAAGGCATTTCGAGCCGGGAGGATGGCGTGATTGGTAACAGTTGGGGAAGGGTTAGGATAGTTTAATGTGTTTTTGAGGGATTTAGGGAGCGGGTGGACATCTTGTGGGCGGTGTGGGTGGGAACAGTTGTAGAAGGGTCAGTTAGTTTAGGATTGTTTAGTGTATTTTTTAAGGACTCAGGGAGAGAAATGGGCCTGTTGTGGGTGGTGTGGTAGGGAACAGTTGGGGAAGGTGTATGTTAGTTTAGGATAGTTTAGTGTGCTTTTGAGGAGTGGATCTGTTGTGGGTGGATTGCAGGGCATTATTTTTTGTTAAAATAAATATTAAATGTTTTACTTCCCATGGGTTTATCTCATTATGGTTATTATTATTATTATTTTATAGTTATCAGTTGTTTTGTTTGTCGTACTTTTTTCTGTAACATCTAATAACCAAGACGCGCCACCTACCTACCATCATGGCAGAAGCTGAACCCCATATCCTGCCCATCTCAAAGAAATTATCCAATTGCCCACCCTCATTATCCTCTTTCTAATCTAGCTCCTTTACCAGGCTAACACCAATGCAGGTCTCCAGTCCAGCCTCCTGCAATCAGTGTTGCAAAACTGATGATGCATTAACTTTGCTTCATCACTTCATGACTTGATGCCATCTGAGAGCATCCACCCTCCCATCAGTCAGTAGTTACAATATCTGTGTAATGCCCTGCCCTCTGCACCTAGTCACTACTCTGCATGAAAGAGAAATACTACTTACAACAACATATGGAAAATAAGAGATGTGTTTACATTAGGCATAATGTGAAGTCCCGTCCAACAGTGAACTCACTCCCCCCTTTAAGTTCTTTCCTCAGCTGACAAATATTGTGTTCCACCTCCCCCAAGACTGCCGTTCTTTATGTTGATGATGTAGTGGTTTTCCAAAGGGAATAACTGTTGGTTGTCCTAACAGGCACAAACAGGGAAGATGTCACAACAAAAACAAGATTTTTCTTACTCAAAATGGAGCAGGTGGGCCAGCAAAGACAGATTCTCGTTCTGTGACAAGAAACAAAAGTTAAAAAAGAGTGGAAAATCCTATAAACAGACCAGCATAAATCAATATGGTGTAAGTGGCAATTGTGACAGTAAGTATAATAAACATTCAACTCTCAGGAGGAGGTTAACTTCGGTAGAATCACGAGGTAGACTGATTCTCCATCGAGCATATATTGCAGGAAAAAAGAGAGCACTACCTAGCCTTGTCCACTCAGTGTTGTGATTTATTCTTTGCATTATGATATCTATTTCTGGTGTGGATAAGGGGGCTGGTGTGGGGACAATTGTCATTTTTCTAACCTCAAGCTGTAACAGTTCATTGTTGCATACACCGCATCTACCTTGCCAAACGTGAGATAGTTGGATACTGTGTGGGATGATTAGGCCCTATGTGGTAGTGGCGCTCACTAGTAACGGTCTGTGTTTGACAGTACTTGACTATTTAGATATGGTGCTCAGGGAGGGGGTAATCATCCAGTACCCCTCAATAAAGATCCCTAAAGATCCTTGACAAATTGCTAACAAACCCTAACACACATAAACAGCCTCTTTATACACATTAATGGTGCAAACAAATTATAGCAAACAATCAATAGTAGTGTGAGGTTGTTGGTTTAATGTTCATTCCAGTTGCTCCAGCCAACACGTGTTTCGTCGCTATGGGAATAGGACCCGCGGCTTCCTCAGGGCTGTATCACTTTTGTAGAATGTGTTCTGCCTAAAGAACTTCCTGCCGGTTATACTTCCGTCCCGGCCATATTTAGGCTGGGATAAGATTCAGATTTCCCGTTCCTGGTTATAATTTGTCCGACACTCACGTTGATTCTGTGTCATGTCAGTGGTCCCATGAAGTACGAAGCTGTGATTAGCAGCTCGTAAATGCGCTTGTTAGCGCCCTGACGTCATATTATCCGTCCTCGGCTCCACGGCTGGCCGTAGTGAGATAGTTGAAGGTCACAACATGGGGAATTACTGAAAAGTTTAGAGTCAAACAAACATAGCATTCAGAAAGTTCACAAGCACAGCACATGAAGACATGAAGACATGGCACATGATGGCATGAAAGCACAGCACATGGCGGCAGGAAGGCACAGCATATGAAGGAAGATGCCAGTTAAGTTAACCTACTTGTTAGACATGGCATTCTTGGTGTGGTTTTCCCCCTAACTTTTTGCCTTTAGGCCTCCTGTTTTGCTGACTTCGTTTTTGCTGGCCTTAGGACTCTGGGCACTTTACCACTGCTAACTATTGCTAAAGTGCTTGTGCTCTCTCCGTAAAAAACGTGCTGCGATTGGCTTATACCTTATTGGTACAATTAATTTACTTGTAAGTCCCTACGAAAGTGGCACTACCTGTGCCCAGGACTTGTGAATTAAATGCTATTAGTGAGCCTGCAGTACTGATTGTGCCACCCACTTAAGTAGAACTTTAAACATGTCTCAGGCCTGCCATTGCAGCATGTGTGTGTGCAGTTTTAAACTGCCATTTCGACCTGGCAAAATAAATCTTTTGCCAGGCCTTAATCTTCCTTTTTAATACATATGTCAACCATAGGTTAGGCCCTGGACAGCCCAGAGGGTAGGGTGCAGTGTATTAAAAAATGTGGACATGTACGTTTAAGCTTTACATGTCCTGGTAGTGGAAAACGAAAACTCCTAAATTCGTTTTTCACTACTGCAAGGCCTACTTCTCCCATAAGATAATATTAGAGTTACCTCATTACCTTTATAACTGTAATTTCCAAATGGTAACAGGTAGCCAGTTCATGTTTTGTGTCTTTGGAATTGCAGTGTTAAATCCTAACTTATGGTGAAATCGGACTTTAAATTATAATTTTGAAAATGCCACTTTTAGAAAGTTGGATTTTCCTGCCTTAGCCATTTAGTGCCTGCAACCTGTCTCTGTGGCACATGACTGGGTGTAATTGACAGTTGATTTATGTGTATTCCCTCTAGGCAGTCACACACAATGGGGAGCTTAGGTAAGACTGGGTGGGACATCACTGGAAGGATGGAAGGGAGAAGCTGGACCCAGCCCCACTTACACTTGAATAGGCTGTGTCCTGACTCCAAACAAAGGAATGCATACGCCTGTAGTTAGTCTGGAGCCAGAACCAGAAAGGCAAGGCACCTGTGCACTTCAAAGACAAGCCTCTAGACACTTCTCCTCATTACAAAGGGACACCTGGATATAAATACTGGAACTCAGACACCAACTCTTCAGTACACTTCTGGACCTGTGGATAATCTGTCAGTAAGTAGGAGTGCTGTGTTGAAAGGACTGACACTCTGCTGGACTGCTGCTATAATGACTGCTGCCCTGCCCTGCTCTGCTGGGCTGCTGCCCTCTTGCCTGGGTGAGAAAGACTGGACCTCCACCTCTTGAACCCAGAGTGACTCCAAGGGCTAGTTGGCTGGCCTCTTGATTTGAAGCCACAGGGACACAACAGACTTCCAACAACCTTGCATCTGGACTCTGCTATCTGTGAGTCTACCCTGCCAAATGGTAAAATCCCAGTCCTGGACCTTTGGAAGTGGGCTTAAGGTGCTCTGCAGCCTCTGTGGATCCATCAGAACCAATGCATCTCTTCTGCTGCATGGATTTGACCCATCGCAATGACCCACATTGCCTCCGCAGTCCACAATGCCTTTGGAATTGCCACTGTGTGATGCTCCTCCGCACAGGCCCTTGCATCTCTCATCAATTGCAGCCTCAAAGATGACACCAGACTCCACATCACAACCTCACAGCTTCTCGGAACTGGCGCATCTCCCCGCCTGCATGCCACATCTTCAATGCCAGACTTTGCATCACAAGTGCCTTTGACAGGCTCCATGACAATGACGCAGATCCTCACATCGCAGCATCGCCAATCCCGGAACCGATGCATCACTCTGGCTGTGTGACGCGTCTTTAACACTGCTCCTCACAATGCTCCTCACACCAGGATTTTAGGTACTCTGTTCAGCAGGAGTAACTGGGACTCAGTAGATAGCCCATGCTCCATCATGGCCTGAACTTGTGACTTTATCCAGGTGCAACCAGATATCCACAGTTGGTGCTTTGTGCTTTTTGAAACTATTTTCACTAAAATCTTTAAAATTGCATATCTCCAGTTCTACTGTTTTTTATTGTTTAGGTCTTGATTTATTTATTAGAAAGTTCTGTTTTTTAACTTGGTGTGGTAGTCCTTTTGTGCAGTGTTTTCACTTTATTACTTTTGGAAGTGTTGCCCAAATACTTTACACATTGACTCTAACTTACACCTGGCTGCTCTGTGCCAAGCTACAGAGGGTTGAGCAAAAGTTAATTTAGGGTTGGCTTGTGCGTCACCCTGACAAGGATTGTTGTTGGTGCTTGACCAGTGCTTACTCCCCAGTCAACCAACAACCCAAGCAATGCTGGAGTGGAATTACCAAAAAGCTAATCAAGTAACACTCCCAGCATTATTCCATAATCCAATAAACACCCAAGCATGAAATACAATGTTTACCTTGCATAAGTATGTCTTATCCATCATATGCATAATCATTTGATATACATTGATGCAAGTTACCTGTTCCAAGTGTGGTGCCCATCTACCTATCCATTCGTCTATTTTTTTCCCATGGAAGCTATATACATAACCTGCCCAGTCCTTTGCATCGTCACTTATAACTAAGCATGGGAATGCAAGGTTAGGCATGAGAGTCAGGCCTCTTTGTTTTTCAGGAAATGGTCTGGGCTCTGGAGACATTCATTGCAGACTTAAATACCATTGATGGCCCTCTGGAAAATCTAAGGTTGGGCCTAATGTTTTCTTTCTTTGCCCCCTCCCACTACTCAATCACCAGGTCAAAATCGTTGTGTCCTTCCTGACAGTCCATCAGTGCCATGCACATTGGTCAATTTAAGTTTATTTACATGAGCAACATATCAAATTAAAAAAAAAAACTGTTTTTTAACTGCAAACATTTATGTTGTGTTCTTGTTATTTTTTTAATCTGGAACGCAGAACTCATCCTCAAATTTAGGATGGTTGTCTGGAAGAAAATGACTCACCACACTTGTGATGGCTGAGAAATTGATTACAGGAGAAGCAAGATACTATATTGACAGCATACTGTGTTCTGGCCACTGTTCCCTTTTCCATGTCAATAGATCAATGGCTCTTGATTCAAGCTGAATTCTGTTTGGTCAGCCATGTAGTCTTATGCCATATTCTCCATTTTATAGTTGTGGTCATTGTTTGTTTCGGATTTACCTGCACTTATGCACTTGATTTAAACTTGGAATATTCATAAACCAAAACATTACAGATGTTGGAAGTGAAAGTGATTCTGTTGGTGCTGTAGGTTTAGTAGCAGGTGATTGTGTTACCACTGGTGGGTGTTGCTGCTGCAGTGTGATGTGCTTCTGGAGTTAAAACCACCACAGGGGTCACCAGAGGTTGAAGGTGGCACTTCAGTTCTAATATGGCACCAAGTTTTAATTGTTCGTCTTCTAGGTCACTCCCTTTTTTGATAATCCAATTGCTGTGGAGATATCCACTGATGAAATGAAAGTGGTTTGTCCCTCTTTGTACTGTGAATCCAGAATCATGGCACAGATGTACTCTTCCGTTAAGATCATTGAGAAGGCCATGAACATAGAACTCACCAAGTTCATGGAGGATAACAAGTTACTAGACTGCGCGCAATATGGCTTCAGAAGTCAAAATGGCACTGAGCTGGCCCTAATCAATGTGTCGGAAGAAATCAGAGAGGTTCTAGATAAAGGTGGGAAGACAGCTCTGATCCTACTGGACCTCTCGGCGGCCTTCGACGCGGTTGACCACAACTGGCTTGTCAGCCGCCTTTCTTCTGTGGGGATCAGGGGCAAGGCTCTGGCTCTTCTGAAGTCCTTTCTCTCTAACAGAGGACAACGGTGGAGCTTGACTGGCACAGTTCATCCTGGTTCACCCTGCCCTGCACGGTGCCACAGGGCTCTTCCCTGAGCCAACACTTTTCAACCTGTATGTTACCCCCCTCTGCTCGCTCATAAAGTCCTTTGGCTTCAAAACAGTGTCGTATGCCGACGACACACAAATCGTGGCATCCTTTTCCGGAGATTACACAGACACTGCATTAAGATTCCAAGATTGCCTGCGCAAAGTCGGACATTGGATGTCCCAAAACTGCCTCAAACTTAACGTAGGGAAAACTGAGGTGCTTCTATTTGGCGCAACACCTCTTTCTGGCAACCAAGTTGGTGGCCACAGGAAATGGGTGAAACTCCCACTCCCATCTCTAAGGTGAAAAACCTCGGAGTTTACTTTGATTCCAAGCTATCCTTCGAGGGGCAAATCAATGTAATCACCTCTTCCTGTTTTTTCATGATTAAAACCATCAGAAAGATCCTCCCTTTCATTCCACTAGAGCTCCAGAAAGCGGTGGTAACAGCGCTCATATTGTCCAGACTGGACTATTGCAGGGGGCTGTTTCTTAACATACGTACACGCTTTCTCAATAAAATGCAGGTCCTACAAAATGCAGCAGCTCGTCTGCTGCTTTATATCCCGAAACATCAATCGGTAGCACATGCTTTACCAACCCTGCACTGGCTACCGGTTAAGAGAAGGATCGAATTCAAGGCCCTCTGTATTGCCTTTAAGGCACTTCATGGACTCGGCCCCGACTTCTTGGCAAACAAGTTTAAGTGGTATCTTCCAGAGAGAGAGCTTCGCTCTGCAACGTCCGCAAATCTTGTAGTCCCCAGGGCCAAAATGGCCACGTGGGGGGGAGAAGCTTCGTTGCAGGCACAGCAAGGTTGTGGAACTCACTCCCATTAGGACTGAAGACAGAAAACAACCTCCGGGCTTTCCGTAAAACCTTAAAAACGTTGCTGTTTAACAACTAGCTGTCCCGTCTTCTCGTATTCCCCGCGCAGGCTCACACACCAGGACGAGCTGCCGTGCCTTGACACTTTCGGGTATTAGCTTGCGTTATAAATCCAAATTTCATTTCATTCATTTCTTCGGAGAACACAATATCTTTTTGCAGCTTTTGATGTGTGCTCACACAAATGATTAAACTGTTGATCAAAGCAACTGCTTCTTTATTGACATTTGTGTTTGTTCGACGTTATGCAATTGGTCCTGCAATTTGTGCCACAATGGAATGGCTAGGCTCATTATAAAGTTCTCCTTTAGAACTTCCCATGTCAAATTCTCAAAAGGCAGTAGCAAGTGGATGAGACACTCTACTGGCCACCATTTCTCAACCTCCATTGCCATGGCTTTGGCAGCTACATAACCTCTCAGTCAAATATCTTTATTCGATCTTAAGATAAGATCATAAAAGTACAGTACATCATAAAGTGCATTCTCCCAAAATATCATGGCGTCTAATTATATTTTGCAAAACGTATCTACCCAGAATTGACATAAAATAATTTATGCACAGCTACATCCCCTCTCCTTTGCAGTATGTAATCATTTCCAGACCTGCAGCGCTCAAACAGGCATTGCAGCATGTAAAATGTGAAGATTCAGTTCCAAAAAAGTGGGACCTCCTAAAGGAAGGGTTTTACCGGAACTCTATTAGCACACAGAATTATCCTCAGGTGCTTCCGAGCTGTGGAAAAATTACTGAAAAGAATGCAAATCCTGCAACAGGTGACCAATATTGTGTTGACAACTTCTTGTTTTGTGGAAGTCCAGCACAATTAGGTTAAATAAATGAGCTAAACATGGGAAATATCATCCATCAGCCACTGCCTTGACATTATTACTGCTATTGTAAATGGCAACAAATCCAATACTGGGACCTCTGGATTGAAACCAATTTTAGACTTTAGTATTACATTCTTCCAAGATATTAGCAGCTGTATTTAGTTTTTCCCTGGAGAACGTTGCAACTGTTGAAAGTTGCTGAATACCTTGAAAAGTATCAGCAGAAGGTAGGCCCCCTTGAAAGAGACACAGTGTAAAATGATGCACATGTAGTCTGTGGTTTGACCACTGGCCAACCTGTAGTTGTGTAGTGGATGAACTGAACAGTGCACACCATCATTTCTTCGCTCTCCAGTTCTAGCACTTGATGGTGCAGCTCTGGCATAGCAGACGTTGAAAAAGAGGTCTAGTTTGGAACCTTCCACTTTGGACAAAGAGGGACATGTTTGTGGCCAAATCAGACAGTGCAGCGAAGCAAGTCACCTTGCTGCGTTGCGTGACAGAGAAAGGGCAGGAATTTAAGTCAGTACGGCCCATTTCTGCCTTTTCCCCTGTGTTGGCACCCTTTTGGCTGTCTAGCACCAATGCAATGGTGCAAGGGTGCCTGCGTTGTAAGGAGGATAGTTTTTGTGCAGGAAGGGACACCTTACTGCACAAAAACAATCCCCTGAGTATTTTTCCTCTTTCTATGTGTGCTGCAGAATGCAGTTCACACAGGAAGAGGAAAAACCAAGGAGAAATAACAATATTTCTCCTTGTTACTCATCACCTGGGGAGGCGTAGGTTTTTGGCGCATTGCCTGGTCTGCAACTACTAGTAAATCTGGGAATGCCTCAAATACCATGGGAGTTGTGTGGGCACATCCATGCAAAGCCTATGGAATGCCTTCCCAGGGAGAGTAATGCAATGCAGTGATTTGCACTGCATTTATGATGCAACTCAGGGTCACGCAAGGAGGCCTTGCATGCCTTCATAAATCGCATTTTGGAGTTGCGTAGCTCTTGCACCACGTTGCATGGTGCTAGAGCGATGCAACTGTTCTCAGAAATATGCCCCAGAGACTTCACAAATTCCAGAAAGCCCTCCTATTCCATCAAAAAATGGATAACATGTTGGCAAGCTCCATTGTTTAAATGGACTAGCTCATGGGTTCAGTGGTACGGCGACTCCTTGTTGACCATAGACTTGATAGTAGTTTGTTGTGGCAGCTGTTATCTTTGTGAAGATGCCACCATCTAAGGTGACTTACAGGTAGCAGGTAGACTATTTGGAGGCTTTTGGGTGACTTTATCCTGCTTTTCCTTGGAACATGCTGAAGTTGCTGCAGGTGATGACTTAACACTAAGAACAATTGGGCTTCTTTCCACGATGGTGACATTTACTTTTTCCTTACCTCCACCTCCTTCCATCTGTTTCCCACACAAGTGCCTGTTTATATTTCAAATGGCCAATTGTCCCCAGTACTGTATAAAACACTGCTTCGCAGCAAATTGTGCTATCAGAGATGTGGCCCTTACGCAACCTAAGTGGAAAGAAGTCCAAACTTTCCCTGTAGAGATGGAGTCAGATGAACATGTTGTGGAAGAGCTAAACAGTTGTGTTTGCCTTTCCCTAAAGTGGGCTGCAGTATGCCTGGTAGTTACTGCAGATTGTGTTTTTCTTGAAAAGATGGAAACTTGTGGTGTTGGCACCACTACCTGACTATCAGCAGATTGAGTAGAAGTGATCTGCAATTCTTCTGTGCTATTCTCAACATGAGCAATCAGTTGTTCAATTTTCTCACTTCTAAGGCGCTGGACAACCTTCCTTTTATCCTGTCCCCCCAGGCGGGTGTCTTATCCATGTCATTGTCATCTGAGTTGGTTGCAGAAGATGGGAGTGCTCTTTTTTCCCTCAGATGATGTAGCAAAGATTATATGACCAATAGAAGAGTAGTCGCAACAGTTTGCTCTGCAGCAAGCTCAACTTCCTGCTCTATTTCTACCTCAACACGATTAGTGTGGCAGACCCTAGTTGCTGATGAGTTTCCAGTGAAGTTTCAGTTTCCTCCTCCCAGTATCTTCCTGCTCGGTAGAGGGAGCAGCAGGTATGCAGTGGTGTAATAAAACAATGACAGCTTGATGCCAGTGGTAGAAACAGACTTCTCCTCACCGGCCTCTCTCTTAGCAGGAGCTTGCTTCTTTGGAACAATCTTCTTTACGGCTATTGTTGGTCAGCAGCACAAGCATAAGCACTTAGCAGAGGGGTCTATGGACTCACAAACTTCTCTACATTTCAGAGTTCTGTTGTCAGTGTGCACTTGTAGGCAATACAAAAATACCAAATAATAGAGGGATACTTGGTCATTTTTTGTCATCATCATCGTCATCATAATATTATATAAATCAAATAAATTAATACAAAAATACCTGGTGTCCCTCGATGGCCCATGGGGCCCCTATGTGGGCTAAGGGGAGGCATGGTAAAAAATTGGATAATTTAATGAAACCAATACCTTGAGTCCCTCAAGGGCCCATTGGCCACCTACCGGGGCAGGTGAGGCATGCAAAACAGATCAAATTATTTAACATATGGCTGGTATCTCCGGGGGCCCATGGGACCCATATGAAAGCCAATGGAAGGCATGCGGAATTAAATGATACTAATTAATGACAACAGTTGCGTAATACAGACTACTGCAATCAGCCACAGGCTCCAATAAATATAACAAGAAAAGATCACAGAAAAAATGAAGAAAAATATTTTGGACTTTTAAAGGGTTTTATCAATCAATGCTTTTAGCAAAAGGCTTTTAAAAGTGGAATAAAATGCTTAATAATCGGAAACACACATTGGCTCCACAAAATGGTCATCAGCACATGGAGGCACAGAAAAAACGAGAAATGGCTGGCCCACATTGGTTGAAGCCCATTCGTCCCTCTCCACCAATACAAACTTACAGCATTGCAGGGAAAACACTGTACAAATATCTACGCACAAAATGGGACTGGATCCAGCCATGGTCCTTTACATATCCCCAATAAAGTATCAACAATAATGTAAAACAAAATTTCACACAAACACACAATATGAGTGAGCACATACGACAGAAGGTAGCTGAGGACAAAAATGTCTCGATACATAGGGCTAGAGTCCTAGATCCACCCCGACCCTAGTGACCAACAGATATATGCAGCAAAATAAATAATATCCCACCCACAAGCCCTAAAATATTTTTAAAAAATCTCTGTAACAGCAGCAGTGAAAATGTGGAAATACATTAAAAACACACTCAAGGCCTTCAGCACACTGGGCCTCAAACAGTCAAACAATATAGTACAATCACATCTGGACTAAACTACAAGGAAAACCCAGAAACATAAACCCAGGCCTCTACCAATATGGCTATTATCCCTTAATCCCACATGGGCCTGCTTGCACCCTACAGCACCCACTCTAAATTCCCGACCATCCAGCAACAACCAAAATGAAAAACAAAAAATGAACTAAAATAGTGATGACTGCCTACAACAAACATTTTGCAAAGTACTGCACTGAACTTACTTGCTTTTTCCAAAAACAGTCAATATTCCTAAAGTGGATGATGCAGCATGGATTGCAGACAAATCCAAATCCAAAAATGACCAATGGCTGAACAAGGCACATGGTAGAGTGATCAGTAAGAGGAAATTGATGACTTAATGGACATTTGATCCATTGTATATGGCACTTTCTCTGTCAGCCCAAAAAAAAACCATCCATTTTGCGCTCAAAAATTTCCCAAACTCTGGTAAAAATGTAACCCAAAATTAATTTGTGAGTTAATTTGAGCAGTGCCCGCGTTAAAGGACTTTCTCTGGGATTCCCAAACGAACATTTTGTTTACACGACATGGTTTAATGGCAACATTTCGGGCATTATGTATCATTCATTCAACACAAAGTTCCAGAGATTACAACATGGAATGGGTCAGGACAAAATAGACTGAGGTGCATATTTACAACCCCATATCGCCACCACAATGTCACTTTTCAGGACGTTGTGGTGGCGATACGGGCTTCGCCTTATTTACAAGGCAGCGTTAAGCCACTTTATGTGGCTTAACGTTGCCTTGTAAATAAGGCACCCTTTCACGCTATACTTAGCGTGAAAGGGGAGGGCAATGGGTGTTGCTGTGGGCGTTTCACCGCAACACCCATTGATTTTGATGCTGCCCCATATTTACAAGGGTGGCATAAATATGGGGCAGCGCTAAAATTAAGACCAGGGAAAACCTGGTCTTACAATGGCGAAACAAGGAGAAATGTTTAATTTCTCCTTTTTGCTGTTTCCATGTGTGTTGCATTATGCAGCACACATGGAAAGGTGTCCCTTCCTGCACATAAACAATCATTTGAAAAAAAAGAAGTTTTGCAACTTCTATGTGTGCTGCATTGAGCAGCACACATAGAAGTTACAAAACGCCACTTAAAGATTGTTTATGTGCAAGAATCTTCCCCCGCAACGCAGACACCTTTGCACTATGGTGCAAGGGTGCCTGCGTTGGCACTAGGAAGCTAAATTTAGCACCAGCGCAGGGGGAAACGCAGGGCTGCACCATATTCTTGTAAATATTTTGCAGTCCTGCGTTTCAGAAGTGACGGAGCATGTTGTTAGCCTTCATGGCTTAACGACACGCTTCGCCACTTTACTTGTAAATATGCCCCTCAATCCCTTCAATTTTTGGTTCTAATATAGCATTGAGAAATCTTATATGAAAAAATTATTAAAGTAAGTCAAATAAGTGGAAAATGGATAGATTAGCTAAATAGACAATAAAAAGGCCTCACAAATGTAAAATGAATAATTCAAACTGATTATCTTCTTGGATTATAACATGAAACCTATGATCAGGGCCACTGGAATGCGATTCTGTGGCTGCATCATTCTTCGCATAATTAAGGATTTATTGCATTTGCCACATAATACATCATCTACTGCAAAATCTGGAAATTTTAACAAAAGAAATTGCTTCTAGCTCAAATGGATCAAATTTTACTAAAAAGTAGAAATATGTGGGCCTGTGCATTCGAGGACCCTTGCCAAAGGTTAACTGGTCATCTTTCAGTTGCTTATTTATGAATTTGGTCTTTAAACTTGTTCTAAGGAAGTGAAATAATTGTACGAATTACAAAATAATGAAGTATGTAATACTATGCAAACACAAGGAGATGATGGACGGAGCGCTGAAACTTTTCAGACACTCTCCCCCAGTCACAGATCTGGGTTGAATCCATCATCGTTCTTTAGCTCACTTCGCCACCCCGATTGGCCCTTTGCCTCATGGAAACAGTCCAGCCCGCATTGCCAAGCCAGGTCTTCCCTGGACCAGAAACAAGCATCCTGGGACCGGTTTCGGGGTAATACCCCTCATCAGCCAGGCTAGCTTGAATCCAGTGGCAAAGTGAGCTAGGGACCCACGTCTGGGCATACCCTGCCAATTTAGGGCGAACAAAGCAAACACAAGGAGATGATGGACGGAGTGCTAACCCTTTTCAGACACTCACCCCCAGTCACAGATCTGGGTTCAATCCATCATCGCTCTTTAGATCACTTTGCCACCCCAGTTCAGACCCAGCTATATGTAAATCAGTCTTGGCCCTCTGCCTCATGGGAACAGTCCAGCCCGAACTGCCAAGCCAGGTCTTCCCTGGACCAGAAACAAGCATCCTGGGACCGGTTTCGGGGAAACACCCTTCATCAGCCAGGCTAGCTTGAATCCAGTGGCAAAGTGAGCAAGGGACCCACGTCTGGGCATACCCTGCCAACTTAGGGCGAACAAAGCAAACACAAGGAGATGATGGACGGAGCGCTAACACTTTTCAGACACTCACCCCCAGTCACAGATCTGGGTTGAATCCATCATTATTCTTTAACTCACTTCGCCATCCCAGTTCAGACCCAGCTATATGCAAATCAGTCTTGGCCCTGTGCCTCATGGGAACAGTCCAGCAGGAACTGGCAAGCCAAGACTCCCCTGGACCAGAAATAAGCATCCTGGGACCAGTTTTGGGGTACCACCTCTCAACAGCCAGGCTAGCTTGAATCCAGTGGAAAAGTGAGCAAGGGACCCACGTCTGGCATACCCTGCCAACTTAGGGCGAACAAAGCAGAAACAAGGAGATGATGGATGAAGCGCTGAAACTGTATGTAATACTATGAAAAAATTTGCTGCATTAATGCCAAATAATTTGCCCTTTCTTGACGCATAATTACAGTGGCCCTGCATATGATATTTTAAAGGTTTCTTGGATATAAGTTTAGTTTAATAATAAACACAGAACAAAATCAAAAGCACAACATTAATAAATAAAATAAGTACCCTAATGCTTTGAGAATCGCAGTCATAAGAGCCTTATGGTCTGTAAGCATGTGTGTTTGTAGAAGTTTGTCTCTTTTTTTCATGCTCTGTACAGGGAGCGGTAATGGTGACATGCACATCATAGTCTTTCATCTATAGTATTTTGAAGAACAATCTGTTGAAAAAGAAACAAAGTAATCTAGTGGAGGAGAAAGACTGATTCTTATATAAAACTGCATAGCTGTAGAGAAATGAGTACCAAGACCCATTTACATACAATATGCATGTATATACGTATGCTGTTTTAGTGTAAGACAAACCTAGTAGGAAGAAAGTGGAGATCTGTCCAGGGTTAAAGGAAATTATTCAGTGAATGTATGACTAGAGGGGTAGCTAGGTTCTGAGAGCAGAGTGGACTGTTACTGTGTTGCCATGTTGCGATCTTTAAAGTGATGTATCTTTCTCTTTTCCCTAAATTGGAGAAGGTTGGATTGGTCATGATGGATACAGAAATCATCCAGATCCTGGGTGCATAGATTAGGAAGGCCTGTTTTATTTCATTTTTACACTTCATCTCCAGTCCAATGGTGCTGATGCAGCGCGTACAATAAAAACTATTCTCCTCCTAGGTCACTTATAGGTCATCCAGGGGCAAACTATATTTTCTCACATCCACATGACGATGGGGCCCATAAACATCGCCTAACACACACGCACACACCTGGATTTCCTTTACACCTTTATGAAATTCTGTACTCCTAGGAGAAACATGAGAACTAAATGGAAAACACCATTTATGTACCGCTGGAAGGAGCCGGGATATCTTATTACCTTAACTTGTCGCTTTCTTTTAGTTATTTCTTAAGATATTCCTGCTCATTGTTTTGTCGATGAATCATTCATGTAAGAAATTAGTTCATAGTGATTAAGACCAGCTGAATCACAATAACCAATTACTGATGTCACAATCATTTAGGAAAATAACCACTGAGTCATTTGGTTTAAAGAATCTTAAATTTTATATAATTTTAAAAGCATGAGAAAGAATTTTAGACCTTTATTCAATTATTCATTCAGTATTAATTCAAATATTTATTAAGCATAATCAATTTATTGCAGAAAGGAAATTTTTGTCATGAAGCCAAAACCCTAATTACCTGCCTACCTTTCTAATTTAGCCTAATGATTTCTAACCTAAGTTTAAGAATTAGAAATAACCTGATTCTCATACTCAACTGGAAAATTAAGACAGCAACAGCAACTTCAGCTCGTCAGCATCAGCTACCTGCAACCCGTCTCATCTAACAGTCTTTCAGCATCTCCCGCTCAGTAAGGGATCGATCAGGACCACCCAGCACTGGAAGCCACCAACACCAACACGACTCTCCAACTCCGCTCCTGACTGTGACTGCGACTCTCTGCGATTGACCCCTCCCACTAAGAGTAGGCCCTCTTATACCCTAAATCTAACTTTGCTAACTAATTGTTGCAACATTAATAACACGCTTTTCTTTCATTGGTCCATGCATGTCATCTTATTCATTCTTTTAATCAAGTTCTCTTGGATCCAATGGTCCTTGGATCATTTCCTTTCCCACACGCTCAAGACATGTTTCCATCCGCTTCGATCAGTACATTTGTAACTTCTTTCGATACATTCGAAAACTCCGCATTCATTGTCCTTTCTCTTAAAACTGGTTTCCCACGAGTCTTCTGCTGATCACCACGGCACACTATCAGTTCAATTAGGTCACATCAGCCTTGACCATTTCTCGCATCCTAGCCTCTCAGCAACATCACGAGGTTAGTTTTTCTCCGACTTCATCCCGTGTCACATGTCCCCTTGAGCCTGCGCACATCTTCCCACTGGCGGCCATTTTATATCGCCACTCGGTTATACTTTAGAAGCACTAATTTGAAGTAAATAAAACATAATTAAAATAGAGAAAAATAGCCTTTTCGTTTCCCTCCCGTCGTCTACGTACCCCAATTAGTTATTACCTAGCAGAAAGCAACATTTAAGCTGTTCCTTACTTACCATCACTATTGTTTTTGCAACGACACGTTTTATTTCTATGAAGCACAAAAACATGCATTTATTTTATATTAGTACGCATTTATTTTTACGTTATAATTAGACACACGGACATCCATTAATAGATTATTTAGCACACACATTGGCATGTTACCTTTCCCACACATACAGTGTTGATTAATACATTTAAACGAACATTTTTATTAATTATTTATAAAATTTGTTAGGGGTTAAATAAAATTATTTTCCCTGCTCCATCAACTCCCCCTTTGGTGATTTTTAAATCACCACATAAAACCAAGTTATACTTCTTTTCAGGCAGCATGTCTTTTATCCTTTGCTTTCTGTTATTTACACATCTGTTTCTTCTTCATCTTGTCTTTTTGTCTCCTTATACATGTTTTCTTTCATTTTCTCCAACTCAATTTCACCCATTTCTCTCTCTCTTTCTTTCATTATTCTGTTATTTCTTTTTATCTTATTTTGTCTTACTTTTCTTTTTATACACGTTATTACTATTTTCAACACCATGGCTAATAATATTACTACAGTTGCTATTATTATAACTTTCCCTATCATTAGTCTACTCATTCTGGTCAACCAATTTGCTACTGAAGAAAACCCTCTACCAAGTTTTCCCAAAACACTTTCAACCTCCAGTGGAACTAGTTCTTTGTGCAAATTTGTAATATTTGTAATATACTTCTGTATATTTTCACTTTTATCAGGAATGTAAGTACAACAATGTTGGACTTTCAACATTCCACAGACTCCACCCTCTTTTGCCAAAAGAATATCAAGGGCAAGCCGATTTTGCATCACCATAGCTCTCATGGCAACCATTTCGGTATTTACCATTAAGAACCCTCCCGCAGTATCTGTAGACAAACGATCTACTACTGTGGATAACTTCCGAATTTTAAATGCATTCAAAGATATTCCCACTGCTGGTATTAATGCTCCAAAAATATCACCTACAATTTCTGAAAAACTTTCCCTCTTTCTACGTGTAAAGCTATTAATCATCTTGTATGTTCCCTTTTCTTCTCTGTCCATGTGAAAGATTTTTGGAAAGACCAGGCCTACATAGCAAGTTCCATACCAATGGTCCGGTAACCTGTAATAAGCTCTATTCCCACAAATATAATAGATACCTGGAAATATTGGATCTTTTCCACCTTTGAATCCCCAACCTCCCAGAATTTGATAATTGTCATGGCAGATACTGGAACCTACAAAGTAATTGTCATAGACTGTCTTATTTCTCCTAATACACAACTTTCCTGTTTGCGGCCAATCTAATGTCATTGCTGCATTTATCTTTTTCCCTTCATGATTTCCTTCCTCAAACGTCCATAGATGTGTTCCTTCCTCTTTTATTACTTCTTTTTGAAATTTCATTCTTCTTTCTTCAACCATTTCTAAAAATACCTTTTCTTCTGTCTTTAACTCACAGGTAAGGTTGTTACTAACTATTTCTTCTAAGGTTAATTTTCTATGTTCTAGAAAGAATTCTCCTAAAACCTTTGCTGGTTTTACTTTGTTAAGTTCTGGTACTACTGGAATGTTTGCAAAAATGTTATCTATGTCAGTATAATAAGATTCTAATCTACCTGTTTTATAAAATAAATTAGCTATTACACTACATGTTATTCCATAAGTTAGAGGTAGGTGATGATAAGTCACACCTTCTGACACTGATGCAGGCAACTGCATACAAACATAACAATCTCTCACATCCATTGTCTCTACATATTCGTACAACAATTTTGTAAAAACATTTTTAGAAAAGTCTGTTACTGACTTATCCTTATGTAACTCTGCACTACTTCTTAAAATAACTGGTTCTTTAATATTAGTCTCTTTTTCTGGTTTAGTATCATTCTTTGCTTCTATCACAGCTAAACTAATAGGAATTGTGATTGCTAAAACTATCCATATGGTCATTAATAACCCTGTACAAAAGCAGCACATTTTGCACCATCTTTTTATAAACTCACATTTATCTCTTCTATCCCTAGTATTTTCCATTTTTCTTTTTCTATTTGTTAAGTTTCAGAAAATTGTGTCACTACACCTCAGAAATGACTTAGATGCCACTCTGCTTTCAAAAAGTCTTTGCTTGGTACTTTCTTTTAATTCTCTCCAGAATTCTTTCGTTGTCACATCCGGTGATTTGTCACATCCAGTAAAATTGTCATGTCCGGCAGAAGCACTATAAGTCTTCACTTCAAGTTTGTTGCATCTCACCTTTTCCCATTCGACTTCTCAGTCTCTGGTTCTCGTGAGTGTTTTCTTCTTCTTTGTAATCTGTCAGTGCAATATACAGCCACTCAGGTGACTTATACTTTGCATTCACTTTCTTTGTCCTTTTGGACTTTTGTAATCTTTTTCCACTGGGTTTTTCTTGTCCCTTTTGACTTGTTACTTCATTCACTTGTTCAGCACTTTCGTCTCCTGCTCTTATTATTCTATATCTCAATTTTCTTATATAGCTGTTGGGCCAATTATCTCCTTTTCTTGGCCTTTTGGCTTCACCTTCTTTTTCTTCTCTTTCTGATTTCCAATTTCTTTTTCTTGATTCAGTCTTTGCCTTTTCTTCTTCTCCACTTTCTTCAGTTTCTGTTTCAACTGTTTCACTATTGTCTCTTATTTTGAAACTTATGATCTCGTCATCTCCTACTGGTGGATCTGTCTTCTCCTTCTTGTTTTCCCTTATTACTGTCCCTCCTCGGTGTTCTTCCGATTTGGTGTTTTTCTCCCTTTCTGCTTCTAAATTTCCCTGTTCTTCTGTTTCTCTATCTGTCCCTATTGCTCCTCGGGGTTCTTCTCGATTTTCTAACTTTTTGTGTACTTCTTTCCCTACTTCATCTATTAATACTATTTCTGAAGGATTTCCACCATAACTTGTACTTGGTTGTTCATCTAGCTCAATTTCTTGCTCAGTTTCTTCTCTAATTGGTTTATAACCCCAAGTTCTCCTTCGGAATTCTTCACAGTTTGCAACTGAATCATCAGATTCTGATTTCGTGTCAGATGTTTCCAGATGTCGACTTACAGGTCGATCTTCAAGTTCTGGAATTTCTGAATTTCTTTCTTCTTCTCCTTCTTCCTCTTCTTCTCTAGAGGTGTTTGCCGTTGGGGTTTCCAGATGTCGACTTTCAGGTCAATCTTCAAGTTCTGGCACCCTTTCTCTTATCCTTGTTGTCCCAGCCGTTAAACTTTTATCCCACACTTCCAGACGTCGACTCACATGTCGATCAGTAGGTTCTTGAACTCTGATTGTGTGGCTGGCATGGACCCAGTTCTTCACTCCTGCACACTTGACTGCAGTCGTTGTTACTAGGATTACCTGTCGTGGTTCGTCCCAGCGAGGAACTAGACAGTTTCTTCTCCTGTGGATTTTTATACGGACCCAGTCTCCTGGATTCAAGTCGTGGGCTGGTTTTCTTTCAAGAGTGGTCGCATCCGGTCCAACCTGATGAAACACAGAACGCACTACATCAGCCAGTCCCTTGCAATAATCCAGTACTAGATCATCAGTTATAGTTAATAACTTGTTGACAGGTACGTGTGCTTGTCTCATTGCTCGTCCCATGATCATCTCATGAGGACTGAGTCCAGTTTTCTTTTCAGGGATGCTTCTGATGGTCATCAGAACAAGAGGCAGTGCATCTGGCCATTTGAGTCCTGTAGCTTGACACATTTTTCCTAATCTGTTTTTAATTGTTCCATTAATCTGCTCCACTACCCCAGAAGCCTCTGGTCTGTAAGCACAATGTAGTTTTTGTTTAATACTCAATGCTTCACAAATCAATTGGATCAACTCATTTTGAAAATGTGTTCCTCTATCTGTCTCAACCGGGACTGGAAAACCATACCTTGGAATGAACTCTCGCAGCATAAGTTTTGCCACTGTTGTTCCATCATTCCTTCTTGTAGGGTATGCCTCCACCCAACGAGAGAACAAACAGACGACCACTAGAACATATCTTAGTCTGTTACTAGGGGGCATCTCTATAAAGTCCAACTGCATCCTAGTGAATGGACCTCCTTCTCGTCCTATTGTTCCTAGACTCACTACTGTTTTTCTTCCTGGGTTAAACTGCTGACAAATAAGACATCTTTGACAAAGAATTTCAGCAATGGCTCTGAATTTTGGGTTATACCAGGTTTGTCTAAAAAGTCTGATCATTGCATCTCTCCCAATATGAGCTTGTCCATGGTACATCCGTGCCATGTCTGCAATCATTCTATCAGGCATAACTGGTCTTTCATCTCTGTGTACCCACACACCATTATTTTCCTGTCTTCTACATCCTGCTTTTATCCAGTAATCTTTTTCCTCATCACTTGCAGTTTCTTGTAACTGCCTTACTTCATCCCATGTCTCGACAGTATTAGTAAAAAGCAAAGGACAAGAGACATGCTCCCTTTCTCTATTTTTGTTCATGGACACCATGTTCTCTGCACAATATTTAGCGATCTCATCAGCATAATTATTGCCAATGGCTATGTAATCTTCGTTTTTCTTATGCGCTTTGCACTTCACTACAGCTATTTGCTTAGGCAACTGTATCGCCTCAAGCAGCTTTTTAACAAAATCTCCATTTCTGATAGGTGTTCCTGCAGATGTCAAAAATCCTCTTTGTGACCAAATCTGACCGAAGTCATGTACGATGCCGAAACCATATTGGCTATCGGTCACAATCGTGACTCGTACATTTCTTCCTAATTTACATGCTTGAATCAAAGCAATCAGTTCCGCAACTTGTGCAGACCTTATTCCTTTCAGACAAGACGCTTCCATCACAGTTGCCACTGTGCACACTGCGTAAGCTGCGCTTAAAACTCCTTATTTTGTTCTCAAGCATGAGCCATCCACAAACATGACATAATCAGATTCCTTTAACGGTTCATCTTTTATGTCAGCTCTTGGTTTCGTGCAATATTCCAGCACGTTCAGACAATCATGATCTACTTCGTCCTGTTCAATTATATTCTCCTCATCTGGCAATGACGTTGAAGGATTCACATTCATGCATCTATCTATGGTCACATTTTCAGCACTTAAGATGACTTTTTCGTACTTAGTCAGCCGACTATGTGTCATGTACTGTGTTTTTGTTCTTGTCAAAAGAATTTCTACTGAGTGGGGAACATATACTCTCAGTGGATACCCCATCACTATACCTTCACTTTGTTCCAGACTTACACAAGTAGCAGCAACTGCTTTCAGACATCCAGGCAATGCTTTTGCTATAGGATCTAAAACAGCTGAAAAATAAGCAATTGGTCTTTTTGTTGTTCCATGTTTTTGTACCAGTACTGAAAACGCACATCCATCTCTTTCACTGCAGTACAACTCAAAATCCTTCTCATAATCAGGCATGCCTAATGCAGGTGCCTCACACAGTTTCTTTTTCAATTCTTTGAAAGATTTCATTTCTTCTTTGTTTAACTCAAAAGGGTCTTTTACATCTTTCTTGGTCAATTTTTGTAATGGTTTTGCAATTAAAGAGAAACCACTTATCCATTGTCTGCAATATCCAACCATTCCCAAAAACATTTTTACCTCTCTTTGAGTCATTGGTGCTCTCATTCCTTGAATCATTCTTACTCTTTCTGTCGCTATCTTTCGCACTCCTTTCTCAATTTTATGCCCTAAATACTGGACTTCTTTCTGACAAAACTGTAATTTTGAAGGAGACACTTTATGTCCTCTTTTCTCTAGATGGTTCAGTAAAGCAATTGTATCACTTACACATGCTTCTTTTGTTTTTGATGCCACCAACAGGTCATCGATATACTGCACCATCACTGACTTTTCTGGCATTTTCAAATCTTCCAGAGATTTCTTTAGAATCTGATTAAAGATTGAGGGGCTTTCTGTATACCCCTGAGGAATTCGGCACCATGCCAAAATACGCTCTCCGAACCGGAACGCAAATAATGGCTGGCTATCTGGATGCAAAGGAATAGAGAAAAATGCGTGACACAAATCTATCACAGTGTACCACTCAGCTTCATGTGGAATTTGATATAGAATTACTGCAGGGTTTGGCACTATTGGACAACAGGGCACAACTATTTTGTTGATCTTTCTCAAATCCTGTACTATTCTATATGTTCCATTTGGCTTTTTCAGTCCCATAATAGGTGAATTACATGGACTGCTCATTATTTCTTTTAGAATTCCCTGTTCAATCATTTTATTTATCACAGGAGTTATTCCTTCAATTATTTCTGGAGTTAATTTGTACTGTGGCGTATTCGGGTAAGTTGTCCCTTCTTTTACTGTCACTTTTACGGGATCAACTTCTTTCATTAATCCAATGTCTTCTCCTGTAAAATCCCACACACTTTCTTTTACTGCACTTTTTAGTTCTTCTGGAAGTTTTTCTGCGTCAAATGCAGGAAACAAACCATTCGTTTCAGGTTCCTGATTCATCAAAGTTACTTTATACAAAACATCTTCATCTGAAGTCTGAAATCCAATTCCATCTGGCGTACAATAAATTGTGCAATTCATCTTGCACAAGAGGTCACGACCCAAAAGATTTACAGGACTACAATCGCACACTACAAATTTATGCATTTTGCTAAAAGAACCAATTTTTACTTCCACCAATTCAGTAAGTGGGGTTTTAATCTGCTGATTGGCTACTCCTACTACTTGGATGTATTCACCTGAGAGAGGAAGGTTTGGAATTTCCACTGATCTAACAGTAGAACGGGTAGCTCCAGTATCGACAAGGAATGTTACATTTGCACCATTCACTTCTCCATCCACAAAGGGACCAGACTGATCTACCTCTAGAGTTGCGCCAAGCACGCACTCTTTCCCCTCTCCTGGGCACCGTCAGAATCTTTCATCCGGGTCATCCTCACTCTGACGCAACCAATACTGAGAAATGTTAGCTGCTCGCGGCAACTGTGTTACCTGCTCTCCTACGTAGAATCCTGTTTCTGTACTGTATCTTTGCTGGTTAACAGTGTTGGGAAGTGGTGGTTGCGGCACCTGACTTTGTTGAACAACTACCTCATTCTGCACCTGTGGAGTTAATGATTGATGTTCCGGATTAGGTTTAGGTGGGAACTTACACTCGTTTCTCCAATGCCCCAATTTTCCGCAATTATGACATGGCCATTTCTTCTTTGCCTCTTCTAGACTCACTTGACCCTTTCCTTTACCTATGTTCGGTCGCATTTTATTCTGTCCTGTTTCATTTCCATTATTATTGTCCAATTGAGCTTCTTGTTTTTCTGCCACCTTCACCTGTGCCCACATTGCCTTCTCTTTCAACTTACGCTGTTTACTCTCTATTTCATCACTACAATACTTAGCATACCTCAGCACCTCATCTACACTTCCATTCTGCCAGTTTATCATGTGTTGCTTAATCATATCACTTATTTCTTGTTTCAGGCCAAACACAAATCGGTATACAAAATGACTCATGTCTTTTTCACTCAATTCTTCATAACCACTATACTGCTTAAAAACCAATAACAATCGCTCATAATATGCATGTACAGACTCCTTACTTTCCTGTGTAGTTCTATCGATTTTTACCCAATCTGTCTCTTTAGGAGGAATCTTATTCTTCAAAAAGGTAATCACCTTATCGTACTTCTTCATCACATCAGGACCTGGAGCTCCTGTCTTAGGATCTCTTGGATATTCTGTAGTTGGCCAGTCAACTGTAATCTTACATTCTGACCACAAATCTGTTGGTACCACTATGTCAAACAATCCATCTAAATCTATCCACAACACTTTTGAGACTTTTACAAACCTCTCTACTTGTCGGTACCACTCAACTGGCTTCTCTCTTAACTTTGGAAAGTCATTGGTAAATGACAGTATGTCCTGCCTAGTCCAAGGAACATGCACATAACTACCACCTGGAGTTTCTCTCATGGGGTATTCTTTGGCAACATATTCTTTTTCAGTTATCATAAAGGCCAATGAACCTTTGTCTGTAGTTTTCTCATTCTTCTTTGTCCATTTAACCTTCCATCTGTCCACATCACCCCATTTTCTCAACAACACAATTAACTCCTTTATCTGTGTCAGTCTTCTTGCCGTGTTCAAATTTTCAATATCCTTTTCACAAAAGTCTACTCTGTATGGTTTCTGCAACGTTTTCACTTTCCCAAAGTCTATTCCAATCTCACTGGCTACTTCTTCTAGTTTGTCATGTAAATTCTTTGCCCTCCATGTAATACTTTTGCACAGAAACATTATTTCATCATCCTGGTAATTTTTTATCTTTTCGGTACCAATTGTTCCTAGAATTAATTCTTCCATATCGATTTTTAATCTAATTACATCTAATGGTTTTTCTTCTGGTTCTTTTATTTTAAATGCCTTCATCCACTCATTTAACTCATCAGGAGTCGGACCTATGGGTGTATTATTTAGTTCTATCCAATTACCACTCTTTTCAGGGGTTTCTGTTGCAGATTCTGTTACCATATGCATTTTCCTACCATTGCACTCATTTACCGTCAAATTTGTAGGTGGACTTGGTCTGTAAGTACTAGCCAAATTACTTGTACTTGCACTTTGTTCCATCCTTTCTTTTTCTCTCTGAAATTGTGAACTCATGGGAATTACCAAAGATCGTTCATCAATTTTCTGATTCTCAAAAACGGGTATTACTGGACCTATTGTTACAGGCACAGTAACTGCTTCCATATTTTTCGTTAATTCTCTAATCTTCTCAGTTAGTTCTTTTGTTGTCCTTGCTAATTCGCTTGCATTGTCGCTTTCTATTCCTTCATTTTGAGAAGTTCTCATTTGTTCTTGTGACCTATTTACTTCAATTCTCTTTTCCGGGCTTTTATTTCGCATAGTCTCTATTAGCGGCGCATTTGGTGTCACCAATGTAGAACTCTGCTGATACGGAGGTGGATTTCTATTTAAAATATCTTCCAGCAACTCGTCATCCGTTTCGCTCTCATGCATATACTTTTCTCTCTCTATATGTTTCTTTTTCTCAGTCCGCTTTTTCTTAGTCCCTTCCTCAACTGTAAAAGCTGGAAACAAACCTCCTGTCATGTTAGCACATCTCCATCGTTTTATTCTGTCCTCATGATTTACTCCCCACAATCTTCCAGGCATAAACTCATGATCTCTCATTCCTCTGAATCTCTCTCGTTCATACATCTCATCTTCCCATTCCGTCAAAGCCTCAAACTGTGTTGGTCTAGGTCTAGGTTCCAAATTACACATTTTTTCTCGCAAATTTCGCAAAACCGCTACACTAAATGAACCATTCTCAGGGAAAGCTAAAGCACCATCATTCTTCGTATATTTTGCCCAGTTTTCCAACCATATGCACGTATGATATCCATATTTCAGCATCATATGTGAAGCTGCTGATTTCGGCGGAGGAATTACTTGTCCCTCTCTAGTCACAACCTTTTTGTCTTTCTTAAAGAAATTCTTCAATTTCGTCGTCCATGACGTTCTCTCCCTTTCATACTCGTAATACGGCATGTTTTCTTATTTGTTTTCTCTTTATGCTAACACTGTTCTGTGTACGGAACTTCGACCAATTACAGCGCGACTCACACTAACGTACCAATCAGAACAATTCCCTCTGTCCGCGAACCAACCAATCCTAGCGCGGCACTTTTCTACGTCACTCCTGCTCTGTGTTCACGTGACTAGCGCACTATCCAATCCTAGCGCGGCACTGTCCACGTCACTTCTGCTCTTTTACCCCTCCTTTACAAAATTTATCGGGAATTTTTCTTTTCGCTGTTTTCTCCGTTAGTTACAACAATTAAAACAATTCCATAGTCTGATTCGCTAAACAAAAGTGACAGCTTTGTCCTTTTACACAAGAATCCTGTATTTCCAGTAGGCAGCGCTTACCTCTACCCTACCACAGAATTATTTACTCTCGCCGATAAAGTAGCACTTCCCTCTACCTTACCCTTCTTTCAAGCAAACAATTTACTCGTTTCTCTGGGTATAAGACACATGTGGAGACTAGGCTCCTGAGAATTAAGGCCAAAGTTTCACAAGTAAACGTGATTTGCTATTTCAATTACACACTTTTCGTACAGAAAATCCCTAACATAACACAACCTGCGTTATTACCAAAATGAATTCAGACCATGTACCAAATTCCATGTGACTTCTCTTGCCACACGTGTTCCACTTCCTACATCCCAGAAGCGTGAAAACTCACATATAACATAACGCGACTCAACATATAGTGTTAGTCATCAATAATAATCAATAATCAATAAACAATAATCACTAAACTAATCTATAGAAAACCATAACTCTGCTACCAAGAAATCTGATGCAGCGCGTACAATAAAAACTATTCTCCTCCTAGGTCACTTATAGGTCATCCAGGGGCAAACTATATTTTCTCACATCCACATGACGATGGGGCCCATAAACATCGCCTAACACACACGCACACACCTGGATTTCCTTTACACCTTTATGAAATTCTGTACTCCTAGGAGAAACATGAGAACTAAATGGAAAACACCATTTATGTACCGCTGGAAGGAGCCGGGATATCTTATTACCTTAACTTGTCGCTTTCTTTTAGTTATTTCTTAAGATATTCCTGCTCATTGTTTTGTCGATGAATCATTCATGTAAGAAATTAGTTCATAGTGATTAAGACCAGCTGAATCACAATAACCAATTACTGATGTCACAATCATTTAGGAAAATAACCACTGAGTCATTTGGTTTAAAGAATCTTAAATTTTATATAATTTTAAAAGCATGAGAAAGAATTTTAGACCTTTATTCAATTATTCATTCAGTATTAATTCAAATATTTATTAAGCATAATCAATTTATTGCAGAAAGGAAATTTTTTGTCATGAAGCCAAAACCCTAATTACCTGCCTACCTTTCTAATTTAGCCTAATGATTTCTAACCTAAGTTTAAGAATTAGAAATAACCTGATTCTCATACTCAACTGGAAAATTAAGACAGCAACAGCAACTTCAGCTCGTCAGCATCAGCTACCTGCAACCCGTCTCATCTAACAGTCTTTCAGCATCTCCCGCTCAGTAAGGGATCGATCAGGACCACCCAGCACTGGAAGCCACCAACACCAACACGACTCTCCAACTCCGCTCCTGACTGTGACTGCGACTCTCTGCGATTGACCCCCTCCCACTAAGAGTAGGCCCTCTTATACCCTAAATCTAACTTTGCTAACTAATTGTTGCAACATTAATAACACGCTTTTCTTTCATTGGTCCATGCATGTCATCTTATTCATTCTTTTAATCAAGTTCTCTTGGATCCAATGGTCCTTGGATCATTTCCTTTCCCACACGCTCAAGACATGTTTCCATCCGCTTCGATCAGTACATTTGTAACTTCTTTCGATACATTCGAAAACTCCGCAGTCATTGTCCTTTCTCTTAAAACTGGTTTCCCACGAGTCTTCTGCTGATCACCACGGCACACTATCAGTTCAATTAGGTCACATCAGCCTTGACCATTTCTCGCATCCTAGCCTCTCAGCAACATCACGAGGTTAGTTTTTCTCCGACTTCATCCCGTGTCACATGTCCCCTTGCGCCTGCGCACATCTTCCCACTGGCGGCCATTTTATATCGCCACTCGGTTATACTTTAGAAGCACTAATTTGAAGTAAATAAAACATAATTAAAATAGAGAACAATAGCCTTTTCGTTTCCCTCCCGTCGTCTACGTACCCCAATTAGTTATTACCTAGCAGAAAGCAACATTTAAGCTGTTCCTTACTTACCATCACTATTGTTTTTGCAACGACACATTTTATTTCTATGAAGCACAAAAACATGCATTTATTTTATATTAGTACGCATTTATTTTTACGTTATAATTAGACACACGGACATCCATTAATAGATTATTTAGCACACACATTGGCATGTTACCTTTCCCACACATACAGTGTTGATTAATACATTTAAACGAACATTTTTATTAATTATTTATAAAATTTGTTAGGGGTTAAAAAATTTTATTTTCCCTGCTCCATCAGTGCCCTGGCTGTGGGTGTGCCAAAAGGCACTAGAAATGGAAAGCTTTTCAGCCAACTAGGTGCAGATGCTGGTAGTGATTACTGCCAGGAATCCGTAGAATGGATTTGGAAGCTAATCCTATTTATCCCCTGGAGCTTTAATGCAAGCACTTAGTCAAGCAACAATTACTATATATAAGACCCTTGGGAATCATGGAGGAAAGGATAAGGAAGGGAGAAACACTGGAGATAAATGCAGGTATTGGAATGCTCCAATAGTCCACCATCTGTGTAGGCTAAAGGACAAGCACCACTGACAGCATCAGTAAGAGCACCCCAGCGGTGAACCCCAAGGAGGTGTAACAGGATGGAGCAGCAGGACTTCAGAAGCTGAGGAATGTGGAATATGTTGAAGAATACAGAACATAAGTAAAAGGGGAACTGAAATGAGCTCCCAAAAACAGCAAACATGAGCAAAGAGGAAAGCCAGGTGCAAACTGGCATGGCAGCCAAGGAACCCAACAAGATGCACAATTGCCAGGCAAATATTCATGGGTTTAGGCTGTTTGTACACTGGCTTTGTCATGATTGACTCGCAGTAATGCACCTCTACCATCTTGGATATAGAAAATCCCATACTCCAAACCAGCAAAGACACCATGATGGAACAAGAAGGACACTAGTGCTTTTGCATGAAGTTTATCAGTACAGTTTCCTGCATGAAGCAGGATTCTATATTGTCCAGATTGTTCATGTGTGCTTCTGCCTTGTATGTTTCTTGCAACAAGAGATGGCCTACATTCTCATATTGCAGCAAGGCTGACTATTCGGAGGGCAATTACAGTGAGAATCCTGTTCAGCTCTACCAGTATCCACACTTCAGCAGGTTAACCTGACTAGGTGGGGAATCACTGATGACAGGTTAAAACAATACATGGTGCACTAACAAAAGATGCAGGTTCCCATGTATGATCAACTGGTATGTATAACTCTGATTCAATAAGATATTGCAATTCATCTCAGATCATCCTGAATCAATAATCACCTTTACTTTCCACTCTACATCCTTATTGGGGTAGAGGAGGTAAGGTATGTAGAGATAATTTGTCTGTAGGTTTCAACAGGGAGTTAATAAACACACAATGGATGACCCAGCTTGCAGCTAGGAGTAATTGTTCAGCTACAGGATGGGATTCACTACTTTTGAGATTACAAGTGGGCCAACAACATAAGGTTTCAGGGGGGTGTGGCCTGCAAGATTGCCACTAGCTGTGTTTCTCGCTGGCTCTGCCGACCCCAACTGAATCCTTCTTTTATCCTAGTCAATATCTGCTATCCGTATCCCGCACTGGACTCTTGCTGGCTCTGCCAACTCCAACTGAATCCTTCCTATATCCTAGTCAATAGCTGCCATCAGTATCCCGCACTCAGCCCCGGTGACTAGGGAGGCTGGGGTTTTGAAGCCCCCTTCACATGTCCTGATGCGAGCATACTTCCGGGAATCCAGCCTGTTCATACCTACTAACATGGCGGCTGCTGGTGCTTGTACTGAAGGCCCCGCTGGCCCCACCAGATGAGGAGAGTGGTGACTGCTGCCTGGGAGGCTGCAAAGAGTGGGGCCTCTGACCTCTAGAGCACGCTGGGGATGTGATCGCCACCAATAGGCCCCCTGCCTGCCTGCATGAGACTGGTGGCAATTGTGTGCTGGTCTCTATTTTGTTTGCCAGCTTCGGCTGCCGCGGCTGTTGCTGTGTGTGGGAGACACCGCCTTCGATGTGACTGAGGCACTGTGGGGGTGCTCCAGGCACAGAGACACCAGAACATGTCATGGAAGAGGCCCAGGAACCCAGAAGGAGTCTGGGAGGACCCATCAGCTGGAGCACTTGGAGACCCTCCACCCACGGAGCGCCGGCATCGGAGGCACTTTGGCCCACATCAGATTCCTGGCCCACCCGGGAGTTGGAGTTGAGGCCACAGATGGAGGTCTTAATCTGCTGTAGCAGATGAGCTGTGGGTGAGGGTTGAGCTGCTCCCGACCTGTGTCAGGGAAGAGAGTGTGCCAGAGCATAGTAAGGGAGCAGTTCTGGTAGAGTCCACTCACCTCCTCCTATTGTTTGTGCACCTGCCTGGGGCCCCATACCATCAAGTGCAAAACTGCCTGGGGGACGCGGTGCTTCTAGACTATGGCCCAGAAAGGTGGTCACCAGAGTAGAGACGGTACAGGAGGCCTGGGGTTGGCATCCTGCTGGTGCGGTGTTTTGGGGCCCCCCATTCCCGTTAGTAACTGCCCGGGGCAGCATGGCCGGTGATCAGCAGCTAAAATAAGGACGGTACCATTGGTGATCTCCTCCATAGCGGGGCAAGGCCTCTGGGCCTGAGTTTTCCCTAGGGTAGTGCCTACCTGGCGATCAGGAACCCCTGCAGGGAGAGATCTGAATCGTGCCTGGAGTGGGCCAGCCCCGGGGGAAATGGGTGGAGATAGGTGCCCCCCCACTATACACAATGGCAAAAAACAAGGAACCCAAACAGACCAGGTAGGGCAAGATGGATCGATACACCAGGGTGATGTCCACACAAACAGAAACCCCAAGCAAACCCACTGTGATTTCGGACAACGGCGTGCTTATGCAGGTCATTCAGTCCTCCAGAGACTCATTTGAGAATAGAAAGGATGAGGTTTGCTCTGAAGTTACGCTGCTTGGGTAAAGATTCTGAGACAGTGACATGCATTTCAGAGGTGGGGGATACCGAACTTGTCATCCGTGGCGATGTCACCGAATTACAGGCCAGAATGAAAGACCTGCTTTGAAGGGTGGATGACGCAGAACATGGCGTACGGCGGAATAATTTACGTTTTGTGGGTCTCCCCGAAGGGATCGAAGGACAGAATATGGTAGCCCTTCTTGAGACCTGGCTGAGAACCTCCATACCCTCGGAGAAGTTCACCAACTGTTTCATTATAGAACAAGTCCACTGTGCACTTACTTCAAAGCCACCAGTACCCCCCCGGCCTAATTTTCTAAATTACAAAGACAGAGACATGATACTACGCGAGGTAAGATTGAAGGGGGAAATTCGCTACAATAACACTAAGGTGATAGTGTTCCCGGATTACTCTTGAGAGGTGCAGAAACAACGGTGCACTTTTGAATCCATCAAATAAAAACTGAGAAACCTCTGCTTCCAGTATGTGCCACATTTTCCTGCAAAATTTAAAGTTCTGTTTGAAGGTAAGGCTTTTATCTTCCAAATGCCTGAAGAGGTACAGAGATGGCTCAAGGAACGTCCACCCCCGAAACCGGGAAAAGGCACATGGGATGATAACACCATGGCGGTACGGGTAGGGGTGAGGCTGAAGAGCCAATGCCTACAGAGACACCACAAATTGAGCTACAGAGGGGGACACTGTGCTGGAACCCAATGGTCCACTCGAACAAGAGGTTCCAGATCTGGCAGATCATCAGACACAGATCATAAATCGGTACGCACGTCAGCGAGGCCAAATACTACTAAGTCAAGTCGAATGGCCACCCGACCCCTTGGAGTGGGAATCTTCATGACCACCCAAAAAGAGCTTTGCGCTAAGAGTAATATTGGGTGAATTCTTACTAATTTCCTGACAGACGTTGAGCGATGGAGAGGTCTTCCACTGACACTGATGGGCCATGCCACCCTTTTCAAAATGATTACCCTACGTAAATTAATATACGCCCTTCAGAACACATTCTACCCTGTATCTACATCTGTACTCACTGCAATTAACAGGACTACAGGCGCTACTGTAGGACGGGAGGCCACCCCTGAGTGTCACTCTGCACTCTACAAAGATCTCAATACAATGGAGGCCTAGAGTTGCCCGACATCGAAGGTTACTACTGGGCATCTCATTTATTCACCATAAATGATTGGATATACTCTCCACAGGACCATCCCACATATCGTCTTTAAAGAGCATAGTTAGAGAAGCATACACACTTACATTAGCTGTATGGGGGGCTGGCGCCCACACTTTGGCCTCCGGCAATGCAAGTATCCCTGCTAGCATGGCATTAAGCCACAAAAACTTATAGATGGGCATGTAGGATTACCTGTAGTTGGCTGGGTGCAGTTTCTAAACTTAGTGATTTTGGGACATGGGACATGGGACAGCTCTAATTCCAAAAAGAAACCACCCTCCATCCTTTCGTTCCAATATATCTGACCTGTTAGAACATCACACAACCTTTCTTTCCCCTCCTCCTACCTCTATAGGAACTTCATACCATCTACCTGCCTACTAACATTTCCTTGGAGCATGTATGCTGGACTTTCATGCGCTCTTGGTCCCCCTCTTTTGTGATTGACTATAAGTATGGTAGCTCAGCCATGGGACCCGCTTCCTGCATTCACAAGTAGCCTTTGGGCACTTGTCAAAATAATACATGATTTTTACACTTAATATCAGGAGTTTTTACCTCTCCTTTACCCTCCCTAGTCCCTTACAGTAGACACATGTTACTTACCCTCTTACCTAACATGGAGGAGAATCAGGGCTTCGGCTTTGGAGATGATATGGTCTCGGATATCTTAAAGACCCCCTCCTTATCGAACAGATGGGACATCTCCATCGAGCAGCCAATCTGATGACTGGAACTCACTCTTGGCCATGAAAAGGCAATGGGTGAAAACAACTCTCCATGTTGCCATCATGACTGAGTACTTAAGAGTGAACATCTCGCCCAATGGAAATTCTTCCTCCTCCAACAGCAATTCAAGTACCGATAGCAGGGGCAGCAGCAAGGGGGCAGAAGAGGCACACAGGACAATTTTTCAACTACGGGAGGCCTCCAGTTAAGGCACCACCATTCTGGCAATATCACATGTTCCCACAAGGCAAACCACTCTTCCCTCAACCATACAACTCGTCTTTTTTAGACAGAGGCCGGGGCAGAGGAAGAGGGCAAAGAAGAAGACAGAAACATGTCCAGTGGCAAGAACCACCCCAACAGCAGGTACAAACATGGAGTCAGATGGGGAAGAAAAACTAATAGTCAACCTATCTGGGAGAACCCTCACTACTACAGAGATCAAGGTTCTCAAGAAAGGCCTAGGGTTTGACCCGACACCAAAAATATATAGATTTCGGGACAACTGCGATCTCCACATTTTCTTCCCAAAAATAAGGCTTAAGGCTTTTTTCAAAGCGAAACCAATTCTAGATCAGACAGATTACAGTTTACGGAATCCTTGAAGGTTCGCTTACACAACCAGCATGACACCCATTGAGGTTTTGAATTTTTGAACAAACAGTCCTGAAAGAGGTAGCTCAGGATAGGAGTGTTCCGATCTTCCACAATCTTTCTAAAGATGAGTTATCAGCGATAAAATCCTTAGCCACTGACAGGCAAACCACCATAAAACAGGCAGACAAAGGCGGTGCAATCGTCATTATGTCGACCACTGATTATGATGCTGAATGCACACGTCAGTTGGATAACAATAACTACTACACTCCGATTGCAGTTGATCCAACAAAATGCCTGAGCACCCAGATCGTCTCCTTGGTCTCCACAGCGGAGACCCACGAATGGATCAGTAAGCATGAGGCAGAATTCCTAATCAACACTCAACCTAGGACACCTTACTTTTATGTCCTCTCTAAAATACACAAAGGCATCCACCCATCACCAGGTCGACTGATTGTGTCATGCATAGACTCCCTACTCGAACCTTTATCCAAGTACTGTGACCACTACTTGCAACCCTTGGTGAAAAAAACTCCCTCATTCTTGCAAGATACCCGAGATGTACTCAGACTTATAGAAGACACCACCAATACATATCAGACTGACCTGCTGGTCTATTTGGACATGGAGGCCCTCTACACTAACATCCCCCAGGGCTGCCACTTTTAAAGTGGTGGAGAAGGCCCTGCAATATGAAAACTGGACGGCACAAACCCCAGTGAGTTTTATCTTGGAGTGTGCCACACTCGCATTGACTGAAAATTTCTTTCAATAATGTGAACCAATATACCACCAGACCCAGGGGACTTCCACGGCAGTACTTTTGCTCAGAGTCTGGCCTGTCTATACATAGGAGCCTTTGAGGATGAGAATATTTTTTCAAATTCCAACCCACACACTAGAAACATTTTCCTTTGGCGCACACCCCTTCCTAGACTTGATGAACAATTTGGAAGAGGATGGCAAATTAACTACCACCACATTTAAAAAGCCCACAGACTGCAATAGCCTCTTACTATTTGGGAGCCAGCAGCTCAAGGCATTGCGCAAAAATCTCCCTTACGTTCAATTCCTGTGATTATTCCGGAACTGCAGCTCCTTAACTGATTATGACACACAGGCGCAGGAGCTGTCAAAAAATTTAGAAGCAAGAGATTACCCTCCACACTCTGTTAAAATTAAGCCTGGGAGGTGAACTTCGCTCCGTTCGCGGAGTTTTCTGCATTCCGCACCCCACGGAGCTTGCAGAGTGCAGAAAACTCTGCTTCGCGATGTGCAGCGGAGCTTTTTCCCTGCTCGCGATTGCGAACGGTAAGCACGAGCTGCCGCTCGCATAGAATTTCTACCCGAGAGGCAGGAATACCAGCACAAACTGAAGTTCGCACTGCACTCCGCCACTCGCTGAACTTCGCGGAGTTATTTTTGTAACTTCGCGGAGTCCCGCATAGCAAAACTCTGCGAATTACACCCAGGCCTGGTTAAAATAGCAAAGAAACGGGCAAGGAACAACAACAGAGAAGCCCTTTTAGAACACACTGAAAGACCATCTACGGATACGCTCATTTGTGTCACAACATACACTGCAGATTCAAACAGAATACGTAAGAATATAAGAAAACACTGGAACATGCTAAGTTCAGGCAACCTTAATCTAGCACCTCTGAGGCGTGCTTTCAAACGGACCCCCAACATTAAAGACATGCTGGTCCATACCAGACCCCAGATAGTCAAGACCCCAAACCAGAGTACTCTATGGTCACTACCCCCCGTCAAAGGCCAATTCCCCTGTGGCTCATGCTCAGTCTGTAACTTTACCACAGCCACTAAGGAAGTCAAACTTACGGACACCTTACCTTGGACACAAAAGGCACATGCCAACTGCAACATTAAGAATTGCATTTACAAAGTGACATGCCCTTGTGAAAAAGGTACATGGGGATGACAACTCAACCAGTGAAAACTTGCATTACAGAACATTAGAGCAATATTAGATGTCAGAGAACTAGCACAAAGATGTGCACACATTTGGTTAATCACAAACATTCAGCAGATGATTTACACTGGACTGTACTTGAATCCCTACCCAAACTCACAAAGGGTGCTCACTTCAAAAAGAGCAGAATTTGATTTTTCGACTGTCCACACATATACATGGACTTGGGTGGAGATTGACCCTTGACCTCCACTTAATCCGGGGTACCGATAGCTATCAAGATAACTTCTGCAATAACCTTTCTGGGCTTCGTGTTCACCTGGTTTACATGTGATTAGATTCATATCACTGTGACTATGGTGTTTAAATCACATACCATCACTTCCAACGTAGAGTACTTCTTCAACCAACACCACCAGCAAGTGTACATTGCCTCCAGTGACCACTTCCCCCTATGACAACCGTAGGTAGGACACTGTCCCAATAGAGTTGCAATTTTTTCTTTAGACCCTGGGATACGCCGATCCATTATGGCGAAGTCATCGCATATGAATGCATTCACATAACAGCGCTCATATCAGTAAGACTGCAAGTCATAACTTCCTATATATAGCGATCTTCACTGAGTCTTACACAGTTTTCTGCCTCATAATAAGTGACTAGGGTATTCAGTCACCATCAGACTTTTCCTCAGACAATAATAAAAGCCTGACTTCTTCTTCACTGAGGCAGTGATCATAGTTATTACCGCCCAAAGACGCCGACTTCCTATGGCTGACACACATTATGACATACAGTTGTTAACAGCTTCTTCACCATTCCATAATCTTCATGAAAAGGGATTTGGGTCTAATGGACTGAAGTTTACACGACCCTGAGTCATTAGGACACACGAGGAATTCAACACTCCAAGATGGCGAACACCATTTCTAGCCAAACTCACTAGTGTTCTACTTCCATCCAGAACACTCGCACACACCGACGGATGATCACATACAGAACCTGCCTTAAACCTGTCTTGACCTCCTAAAGCCCTCACTCCCGAGGCACTGGAGATGGGGTAGGTCGCTGCGCGCATGTTGCCAGGACGACGTACCTTCCACATCATTTAGAGTACCGTCGAGTACGAGGGCATTCCACATACCCTCCCTCTGCCCCCAAGGACATTCTTATTATTTTTCTATGTCCCCACAGTACGCTAAAGTATAGTGATGGAGCAGGGGAAACAAAATATTTTTTGGACCCCTTGAAAATTAATGATCTCATAACGATTAATGATACTAACCGTTTGAAACGCATGAACTAATCAACAAATGCACCTTTTTATTAAACAGTATATGGGGGCAACTTGCTGGCATTGCAAAATCAAATTAATTTACAAATATGAAGCAAAATAATGATAGTATTGTGATTTGCGTAGTAAATAGAGTAAATTGCATGATTTTTGTGCGTAGTAAAATTGCACTGTGGCAAAAGAATGCAGATGGTAAGTAAAATGGCTTTAAATGTCGCTTCTGCTAGGTAATACCTAACACGGGTCTTTAGAATGGCGGGTGGTAAACAGAAAGGCTTATTTTCTATGTTTTAATTTTCGTTGTGTTTGTTCTTATATTAGTTTCGCTCGGGCCTGCTAGGCCATGCTTCGAAAATGACCGCTGGAAAGGACGAGATTGCGTGCGCTGAATAAAATGGCCCCCGCGCAGGCTCAGTGTGAATGCTCCAGTTACGTGTATGCGGCCTGTGCCCGGAGTTAGAGAAGTCAAGGCCAATCTGACCTGTAACGAGGATCGTGCCAAGAGTACAGCATATATGCATGGGAACGGATGAAAAAATCGAGCGACAGGGGATGAACTAATATGTGACCCTCAGAGTTTGTTACAAAATGGACTAACAAATTGGACTACTTTTGGACAACGTTGATCATGAGACTTAATGTGTGCGTTATTGTCCCCAAACCGGTTCGAACAAGGAGGGCAATGAGGTGACCATCACCACCCCTCCAATGGACCAATTAGCGTGATTTCTGCCCCTAAAGATTGCAACTTTAAGTGTAGCGAGTCAGAGAATAGGGTATAAGAGAGTCTGCTCTTACGTTGTCCGTGCTGCTCTTGTTCTATTCGCTTCTACTATCCTGATGCTGCGAGAGACTTTGTCATTTTGGACTTCGAACTTTGATTGGGGAAGGAACGAGACAATTGCGGGAGTTGCCCGGGAGGAGATTGCGTCCGAGGAGGTTAGCGGGACAGTCAGTCAGTTTTGGGAGTCCATCCTGTGATCTGCAGTTCATCTTTCTTTCCTGATGAACCATTCTTGTCATCGCCCTATGGCCAAGGGTAATGAGTATTTCCCATCTTTATTTCTTAATCTTTTACTTAAATGCTTACTGATATAATAAATGTATTTTCCTAAAATGAACTTTACTTATTTGCTTAAAGAATTGCGATAAAATTATATGCTAACTCTAAATGAGTCTGTGGTTCTTTAAATAAAATTGTGATTGATAAATGTCAAAGGTTTTAATTGTGATTGAGCTGGACTTAATCGCCATCAACTGATTCTACTAGTTGGTCCACCGACAGAATAGCCGAGTACCTTGATGTTTAGAACCGACAGGATCCGAAGTTTATGTATATAATGTATAGGTTATAATTCTGTCTTTTTAATAAGGTATCCCGCTTGTCCAGCAACTCATTTTTTCCTTAGCGTTTGATCCAGAACATTTGAATGAATGTATGTATGCGGTGTCATGGGCCCCACCGACATGAGTACCAAGTGATCAAGGTGTGTAGGTGTTTTTCTGGATTAGTGTCATAAGGAAAAAATTTATATTAGCCGCGCTGGATCAATAGCGTGTCTCTCTAGATGCCCTCGAGGAGGCAAGTACACAACCCTAATTGAGTAAGTGATCCATCTTCCCTTGTCTCCACAATGTATGAAACTATCTACATGATTTATTTGTAATTTGTGTCTCACATTGTTCTACCCACGTTTGTTACACCACTATAATATGAGAGTGCATGCTGGGACCTATTTGAAGTTGCATTATTTTCCAGAATGCCATTTATTATGTTTTTACTAGGTTCTCCCCGTGTCCTAACAGGTCACCCTAATTAGGTTCAAAAGGCCAGCCGAATTAGGTTCTAAAGTTATACTATCTAGGATAATCCACTGTTTGGATTACATGCCCTACACCTATGGTTCCAGACATTGTGTAGATTAGATTACTCTATTTTGGTCCTGAAGAATTGCACCAGATCATAAATTGACAATTAATGGGAAGAAACATGTTGACCTTTCGATTCTAACAAGCACCAGAGATCATTGTCTCCATTGGTGGCGCACGCGATTTTTAACTGGACAGGCGGACTCCTTGAGTATACATTTTTTATTCTAGAGATTTGCCTGATCTCTTTTAATTCATTATCACCCACCATTCCGACACCCACTTTTCACCAATCACCTTAGGGCCCTATACTGGCACTTCACATACGGCTTTGGAAAAAGAGCCCCCAGAGGGTGCCCGACGAGCATTGCAGTGCTGGCTCGACAAGGAGTAAAGCCCTATGATGAAGCATGATACCCGCAAGAGTGTGTGAAGGCTCTAATTCCAAAAGGAACTACCCTTCATCCTTGGTTCCAATACATCTGACCTGTTAGAAAATCATACACCCTTTATTTCCCCTCCTCCCACCTCTTTAGGAACTGCATACCTAAACTGCCTACTAACATTACCTTGGAGTATGTATGCTGGACCCTCATGCGCTCTTGGTCCCCCTCTTTTGTGATTGACAGAATCGGTATATCCACAGTAGGAGATATACTAGAAAAAGGAACACAGATCTCATTCCCCTCACTGTAGCTGTAATATCAACTACAACCCACCCAATTTCTGACGTTTGTACAACTGCACCATGCTTGGCAGGCAGAGGGAATAGATACAGAGGATATTCCAGAGTATGCCCTGTTGGGGGGGCATTTTCTGATGGAAGCATTGGATAGAAAGGCTGTTTCACAAACATACCAGACAATCAACAGTAATATGCCCAACACATTAGTGTGCTTTAGAGAGAGGTGGTCCAGGGATGTGGGAGTTATGGAGGATGTAGATTGGGACCCGGCCCTGATGCACCCCAGGGAGGTGGACATTAAGGAACGCCCACGACTCATTCAATTCAAGGTGTTGCACAGGGCCTACTATGATCGCCAGAAGCTACATACTATGGCTAAGGCCCCTACACCTGCATGCCTAAGGTGCTTGGGGACATGAGTTCATTTATCCATACTGTATGGGGTTGCCCTCACATACAGTCATACTGGGCTGGGATTATTAATTAATGTTCTCATTTATTAGAGGGACAACTCCCGCTTGACCCCAACCTTGTGATCCTGGTAATTCCTAATGATGTGGACCTCCCACGTGCTAAACTTATTTTTAGTGGACTGGGCCTAGGAGTGGCCAAACGGGATATTGCAAGGTACTGGGGCACCTCGGAGATGCCTTACTTGCAGGAATGGCATAGTGGAATGGATCTCTATATGGCATCAGAAAAGGTGGTATAATATAGCATGGAATGCCCAGGCAAATTTAGAAAGATCTGGGTTGGTGGAGGGCTTACTACGGCATGGACAGTGATGATGGTGGCGCGGCCCTGGTTGCAGACAATGGAGAAGATGGGATCCACACAGTTCAGGAATAAAGATGGCTATCATCTCTATATGATACATATGATTTGTTACAATGTGGGAATTGACTGCAATAGTTCTGATTACAACTATTATTTTGCGGTATGACTATGCTTGTATACCTGTGATGCATGAAGAACGAACTTGTTGCCCGACTTGTGTTTTCTGTTTTTCTTTGTAAAATCAATAAAAATACATTTTGAAAAAAAAACAAGGTTTCCACTTCTCATGATGAACTGGAAGACGAAGGGAGCGTGTGAATCACCAAACAGAATCTCCCACTTTAAAGCAGGAAGCAGGAGCATGATGAGAATCTGGAAACCTCTTGTATGTAGTTTTTCCCATGTGTAGATTTTGCACAATGGTCTGTTTGTTTTATTGATAATATTAGGGCATTAGCTGAGGGCATTGGAACATCTCCCATCTGTAGAGGAAGTATTGTACATGAATCCTTTAGTACAATCGATTTTAGAGAGGTGTGTGAAGAGTTGTTATACATGAATTCCATCTGCCGAATACAGCAATCCCAATCATCCTCGTACTGTGTAATGAAACATCTCAGATACTGTTCCATTGCTTGCTTCACTCTCAGTCTGTCTGTCAGTTTGAAGATGATAACTGCTGGAGAGATTAGTCTGGCCACCCAGGAGTGACATTAGTGCTAGCCAGAGTTTTAATGTATAGTGAGATACTCAGATATGATAGTAGTAGGCAGGCCCTGTAAACAAACAATTTCCTGAATAAAAATATTTAGCTCGCTCTTATGGGGTTGGGAGTGCTGGTCATGGAATTAAATGACACACACCGTTTTGTAACAGGTCTACTACTAATCATAGAAAATAGCATTATTTATAAAGTGACTCTTTTACTGTTAAATACATTGATATGATTCTCCAAGGCTGTTTGGACTAGGTACATTAACCCTCTTCGCTACTTTATGATGAGTCACAAATGCCAATAGACAAAACTCTCATCTCTCTCCAGCAGGAGCATTAATCACCAGAGTTACCTTGACATTGTTATAGTTCCTGAAAAACTGCTGGACACACTGGGAACTGTGCAGCACGCACTTTTAAACCCATAAGTTATTTCTAAAACAGCGCACCCTCCCCAGCTCCGTGTCAGGTGCAGCTGCACCGGTCGCACTGCCCTAAAGCCAGCCCGGGGCAAGTGTGTGTTGTGTTGTGTGGCTGTGTGATTGGGTGAATGTGAAATTAGCCCATGGCTGGAGGGATGAGTGAGTGTGTGGGTGAATGGAATGAATAAATGGCCGATTGCATGGCTAGAGTACACATGAATGCTTTAATGTTTTAATAAGGAGTGCAAAGAAGGCTGGATGAGGGTGAGTAAGTGCATGAAGCTTCAGACAACAGTGATAATGCTATAAAAAATTACAAATGTACATCTATATGCTATTCCAAGCATCGCGCCTTGGTTGTGCACATCAAAGCATGGGTTTCTCCCTTTTGAGAAGAATTTACTTTAACAATACAAAAAATGTGTAACTGAAGCAGTGAAAGGGGAGGCTATCATACACTGTAAGTATTCAACCTTATACTGAAAATTAATTAATCCACCCAAAAGGATCCTTGTCTCTCTTCAGTTGTGGTCTGCACCGCTACTCCTTTGAAAGGGATCCTGCCTTTATTTTTCACCAATGGAGTAAAATCAAAATAGGCTATTGACTGTTTCAGCAGAAAACAATATCCCCCTTTTCTGAACACTGAAAAAGAGTTAACCATCAGTGAACTTTTAAATGCACATGGTATGAAGAGTGGTCTGAGAGGCTATATATGCCCAACTAAAGCATCATCTTTGTCTTTCACTACTGTGTATCTGTAGCCCAATGACACTACTTAGAACATGTACTCCACTGAACAGTGAACAGAAGTGTGGTAGCACAATGTCTCTCATTGACAGTGAGTAGTAGTTTATTTTACTTCTTAGCATAACACAAGCCACTGGCACCTATACGAACATATGAACTTAGAAGGGTCAGTAAGGCGAGAGGATGTGGTCTTACAGCTAGAGTGGTCGACCTTGAAGCTGGAAGCTGGGTTCGAGTCTCGGCAGGGACGCTCAACATCCTGTGATTATGGGCAAATCACTTAACCTCCCCTTGCCCAACAAAAATGAATGTGTCCGTCTGTAATGCAACTGGTGCTCATGTAAAGCTCTCTGATACCTTCGGGTCAAGTTCGCGCTATATAAAACTCCGGGAAAAAAGGCAATGATTCCTAGATACAGGGGTCTCTGGGACAGAGTCCCGCAGCTCATTGTACCCCTGAATCCCAATGAAGTTTCTGACTGGCATGGACATGCAATGCAAGTGCATTCAATACCCCTCTTCACAGAACAGGTACACCTTGGGCAGAAGCATTGTAGTTCCCAACTTCCAAAGACAGGTACAGCTGGGGTAGCAACAATACAGGTTTTTTCCATCACAGGACTTATACAAATTGGGCAGCAGCCGTGCTAAATTTACTTCCTCACAGAAGAGGGAGAGTATGGCTTCCATCTCTCACAGAAGGCAATACAAGCAATCTTCCATTTCCAACAGAACAGACCCATCAGAGCAGATTAGTACTAGCTCTCATCTGTCACAGAACTTGAACAGTTAAGGCATGAGTGACATGCAGGTTAAAGACAGAGTTTAGAGAGAGTGCTTACATTTCTAAGATAGATGTATAAGTGCATGAGTTAGTCAGTATGCGCGTTCTGACACCATTCATTCATGACTCTGGTAATTTTCCAAATCAGAATACAGAAACTCCTGCTGCTGTCACTTGGAAATCTGCTATTTGTATTGATTGTTTGGTGTTCCATGTATTGAAAAGCAGTTTTCACCTAGTAGGTCATTTTTATCTGGGGCATCCTCATCACAGCGTAACTAACTATGCTCTAGACAGGCAGACAAGTGTCAACCTCTTTAAAAGATGTTGAATGCACTCGCACCAGGTGCCGTGCAATTCCAGGCTCAGTGCTGAACCTGTACAAAATGTTGAGGGCTGCCAGTGAGCCTTACTGAAGTACAGAATTTTTCAAGTCCTATGTCTCTGGTGAAATGTGAGAAAGGCTAAACTGAGGACGGAAGAGTCTGGATTCCGTAGTAGACAACAACAATGCCACAAGTGAAATTTACTGTCTGTAAAATGATAATCCTTGATGATATGGACCAATACAGCAGTGGGACTTAGCACCACATAAGTCTTTTAACATATGCTAAATAATTGTAAAAAAAGAGTGCAAGTTAACATGAAGGGACAGATTTACAAACATTTTGTGCTGGCTTTGCACCACAAAACTGATGCAAACCAGTGGAAAACGTTTTTTGTTGATTTTACTTAGTTGCCTCAAAGTAACACAGAGCAGCACAAAGCTCTGCTTTGCATTACTCTGCATCAGATGGGCGTTACATGGGGTTCCATGCTACCACCCATGCTTTTTGATGCCAAACCTTATCTACTAACAATAGCAGGCAGGGCTTTGCACCAAAAAATAATGCCACTTTGAAGCAGACTTGAAAAGGAGAAATATATTTATTTCTCCTTTCTCTTCTGACTTTGCATGTGTGCTGCACTGTACAGCACACATACACAGTGGGAAAAGGTTTACGGTTTGTCTAGGCATAGTATTTTGTGCTGGAAGGGTACTCTTCCAGTAGAAAACCTATGCTAGACTCACGCAGGCACCCGTAGTGACACCCTTGGTGCAACGGTGTATTTGTGGCGCTCTGCAGCCTGATTGTGCGCCGGCGCTAGGGAGAGAGGAGTAGGGTGCCATATCTCTGTAGATATGGCACTTTTCTCCTCTCTTCCTGATACGCAGTGCAGCACAGCAACGTTTGGGTGCTTTGCTGCGTTGTGTGTGGCCCTAACAGTCTGTACATGCAAATTAGTCGAAATAACAATACTTTCTTAGTTTGTTTGTAGAATGTTGATTTAAGATCTGAGTATAAACTAATCTGGACAAAATGAAATAGGTAAGCAATATAACGGTGTTTCTAATTGTGTGTAGTGTATGAATTTTTTTCTAAATACATAAGCATAGTTCCTTTTTTTGTAAGAAACGTGTTTTTCTAAAATGATAAACAAACACAGAAACATTGCAGGTTATCAGTAGAGCTATACATGGTACACCTTTTTCAATGTTGGCACTTACGTTTCAGTTGCTATATTGACAAAGCTTTAATATCTCTTCTCACAAATGGTGTGAAAGATGTCAGTAGAGTTTTTAGCCAGAGGTACAACATGTGTGCTGTGCAAATCCAACAGGAGCTTAAAGCAAGGGTGTGTAACTTTTCTTTTATTACTTTGTTCTTGGCTAGGTAGCGCTTGAACCTGCTGATATTCTCAATTGTTAATGAAAACAATTTGATTGGATATATGCAATTATTCCTAAATGTAAATGTTTTAAGATGTTGCTTTGTAATAATATGCACAACTTGTTGTTTACATTTAAATAAATTACCTTTTTATAAATCTAAAAAAGATACTCTGACAAATTAATGCGCTAACATCTCTTTAAATTAATGGTGATTTATAATGACCACATTTGCCAGTGAAAATTAACTTGACTAAAATCCTTGGACTGTAGAAAGCTCTTCTTGTATCAAATGAGTCCAACAGGGCAATATATGGTATACAAGAATAGGCCCAGTAGTGTATGGGTTCAGTTACAAAAATACTACTCTATCTTTGTCACTATTATTCAGCATACAAGCTGTGCAGCACCAAGTCACAGCAACTAGTTTTGCCCACGTCTCCGGACCTCATGCACAACATCAACACTTCTTTTGGATGCCGTTGAGCAGGGCGGTGGCTCCACTTAGGTGGGAGAGGACTAGGACTTGGACTGTTATTCTGAAATCTTGCAATGGAGAAGAAAAGATTTCTACTGTTTTAAGAGATAGCGCTGGAACCAGGCTGTTTTGTTGTTCCTTCAATTTGTTCTTTGAGTGGAGCCTCAAATCATAGGGAAATTTGAGGGATTTGACCTGTTCTGTCAGTTGGGGTATGAAGCCTATTAGGTTTAAGTTGTTGAGCCATGACTGAATCAGAGTATATTTTTTTATTGTTAACAAACTGACAGAATTTGCTCTACATGAGCTGTAGCATCAGGTGGCTTCTTGACATCAAAGTTAGGATGTATTCCTACTGGTGTTGAGTCTATCTATGTTGTTGTTTGAGGAGAGTTTGAGATAGAGTTAGTTGTTATCTGGTGGATCTTCATGTTTCTGTCTGCAAGTGTGGCTTCCAAAGGTTCCATATAAAGGTTGAAAATTATGGGTAACACAATGAAGCCGTGGAGGACCCCATAGTAGAGTCTGAGATCTGGTAGCTCATATATGTTGGCTGGTGAGATAGAATGCTGTTGGTTGGTGAGTTAGAATGTGAACTAATATAGGTCAAATCCTTGTTATTCTTCAGAGTATGGATCAATGCTGTATGTTCGACGGTGCTGAAAGATGCAAAGAGGTCAAAGAGGACATGGATGAAAGGGTTGTTTTCTCTGTTGAAGTAGAGGGCATAGTTGACTCATTGAATTGTGGTTGTTTCAGTACTACAGCATGGTCTGAACCTCAATTGAAAGTTTTTAAGTAGGGTATACTTGCTGAGGTTCTCATGTAGCAGTTTGGCAACTACCTTCTGAATGATCTTTCCAAAAGATGGGAGATGCGATTTAGGATGGAAGTTGGTAGGGTTGGTTGGATCCAAGTAGGCTTTTCAGCACGGAGAGGATCTGTTTTGTTTTAAAGCTATTCAAAAAGGTTCCCAGAGTTAGAGAGGCATTGACAATGTGAAGAAAGAGTATGAGGGCTTCTCATTGCAGAGACCTTATGATGGAGGACAGACGCATGTCAACTTGTAGGAGGTGGCTGCAAGTGAATTCAGAATATTTGAGAGGTTTGTTTGGGAGATAGTGCTGAAGGATGACCAGCTAGTGGTGTGTGAGTGAGTACAGTTGATGGTGTGGATGACCATGATACATCGGTTATATTAATTCTGATTTTGCTCATTTTAATTGATGTTGTTTCTTCTATTAGCTGATGGTGAAATAGCGGGCTCTGGGATGAGACTGGCATACTGTGTGATGGACCTAAAGAGGACTGTGCTTCTATTTATTGCTTTATTGATAGTTGTCTTGTTATATGAGACTTTAGCTGTGCGCTTGATAGAACGTGGTTAGAGCGGAGTGCTTTCAGAAGGTTAAGGTCCTTCTAGTATTATGATCTTTTTTTATTTCGTTTTCCGTTTTCGTATGGTGTGTTCCTTTTTGATAAGTTCTTGGGTACACCTGGGACTGATGGCTTAGGCTTGGAGGCACAAGTTATTAGTTTACTTTGTAATTGCAATGTAGGTACGAGTACAGCTACCCATCTTTGAATCTTCCTTTTGAAGGTGTTTTTTGTATTCATTTGTTCTTGTTTATAGTATCAACTGCTAGTCTTAAGTAATTTAAGAACTTATCATGTGATGGAACATTTTGCTGTACAACTGAAAGGATAGGCGAAGCTTCTGCTTTTTAGGTCTCGCCTAGCAGCGCGCATGCACTGCATAGGTAAAAAGACCTTTTGGGATCGCTTCGGCTTTTCAGCCAAAAACGTGCACGCGTTCCATTGCCTTCAATGGCAACGTGTGCACGTTTGGCGATTCACTTGCGGGAGCGAGCAGCTGGCGCCATATGGTAGCAATTATCGCGCCTTGCTGCTCGCTCCCACAAGGGAATCGCGCAGGCCCCCTCCATTCTCCCCTTGCTGCCGCGCGAGGCGAGCGCGCGCGCTTGTTTACAAACGCCATGTGCTATACTTTCCTTATTAAAATTATCGTCACCTTCTTATGGGTTTAGTATCTACTTTTGTATTTAAATGGAACAAAACAAAATTATATTTGCTTTATTGGTTATAGTACTATGTGTGGCTAGGCATCGGACATTTTTCCTTATCTGTTTGTAGTGGGGTAAATTTGATTTATTTAGTATGTTATTATATGTGGCTGGATGTTTGGCGTATTTGCTTACATGTTTGGAGGTACGTACATAATGTGTTTCTCTGTTGCCAATCTGTGCATTTGTTGAGGGTTTTTGGCAATGGCTTACAACAGCAGCACAGTACCGGAGTTACGGGAACGGAAAGGATAGGATTTTACATAGGATACATTTGCTTTATGTATTAGGGTTTTAGGTGTTTAGCTACACATGGGGCATTTAACGTACCTTCAATAATAATAGTTTTCGGGCCAATAGCAGATGCCATAGTTTGGGTAACGTACAAGTTGTGTTTTTTTATGCATATATGCGCTTATTATTGTGGACTTTTGCGGGTGGTCCAAATTGTAGCAGTGCACTCTATATTTGGGGACCTCAAAGTAGTCTGTTTCTCCTTAAAAATTGCTTTGTTAATTATCTTATTGTCTACAGCACAGCGTTGGGCAAATGTCCTCATATGTTTCTGGGAGCGTAGATGTTGTGTTTTAATGCTGCCAGTCTGAGCAGATGTTGGTCGTTTTTAATGGTAGGCCAAAACAGTGGCAAACTTTGTAGGCACGAGAACGGTAATTTAGCCTTTTACATTCGGTAATACAGCTTTATTTATTAGTCTCTTATATGTAGCTAACCGTGTGTCCTTTAACGTACCTTTACAACTTGCATTTTACAGGCTGATAGTATCTTGCCGCAGTTATGGACATGTACAGGTTCGGTTTTTCGCATGCATATATGCCTTTATTATTGTGGGCTTTTTCGGGTGGTACACATTGTAGCAGTGCACCTCACATATAGGAACCTAAAGGTACGCTTTTTCTTTGAAAATATGCTTTATTACTTATATATTATCTATTACTGTACGTTGGATGTGTTTTCTTATATGTTTTGTAGGCGTACATGTTGTATTTTTGATGTGGGCAGTCTAAGCATTTGCTGTGTGTTTTTAATGGTAGGCCAAAACAGTGGCAAAGCGTCAAAGGTACAAGATCGGTAATTTACCTTTTCCATTAATAATAGTAATAGAGCTATATTTATTAATCTCTTATACGTTGCTGAACGTGGGGCCTTTAACATACCTTTGATACTTACATTTTTCAGGCTGATAGTAGTCCCAGCAGTTAGGGACACATACAGTTGCTTTTAATGTACCAAATATGCGCTTAGTGTTGTGTGCTTATTTAGGGCGGGCACAAGCTACCAAAACACCGTACATATCGGGACGGAGAGGTAGGCTTTTTTAACAGTGACATTGCTTTATAAATTATATATCATAGGTGGCTGGCAGTTGTGCGTTTTAGCTTATTTTTATGAACACGTACATGTTTTGTTTTGATGTTACTAAATCACACAAATTGTTGTGGGTTTTTATAACGGTCCAAATTCATAGCAGAGTACCAGGGATATATTTACGGTAAGGTAGACTTTTATATTGATAAATTTGCTGTAATATTTCTAGAATATGTGTGCCTAGGCGTTCGGCGTTTAGCATTGTTATATCTTTAATACTTATTTGCGGGCCTAATCGCAATGTATCGCTGTTTGGTGCAGGTACAACTTGTGTATTTATGTTCATGTCTGCGCTTTTTAGTTTGTATTTTTCGGGTAGCCCAGAACCATAGCAAGCGCCGGGAAAGAGCAAATTAAATGGTACATCGAATTAATTTGCTTTATATATTTGGGTGTAATGGGTAGCTGGGCAATATGTATATAGCTCGCGTTGCCTTTCCTGGTAGCACAGTATTGTAGTTAGGAAGGCAAACAGGTAAAAATCTACATACAATGTTATATTATTATATGTACTTCACCCGCTCTCACTTTAAATTGCTTTACCATATCACAAATACATTGTTTTTCTATCCAAAGTTTTGTTTAATGCTTTACGCTTCCATTGCCTTAAAACGCTGCATATATATATTACTAGAAGCCTGTATATAAGTCTTTAAAAAATTTAAATATTCAACACAGCAAATAACTCAACTTTGTATACTATTACTTTCAAGTTTATAAAACACCGTAAAGGCATTCGAACAGACAAAAACCACGATTTCTTAGCATCAGGGGCAACAGGTGTTAAACGTTTCCTTGACCCAGATACTTTGCACGTAATAGCCGCATGCCTTCACATTTGTTTCCAGTCCTTTCGGCGAGTCTTACAAAAGTATCTATGTCGCCATCTTTTGTTAGGCAGAGATTAGCAGCCTAAAGCAAAGTGTTCTGTGCCTTTAACCACATGCTGTGAGTTTTTAGGTCTCGCACACCTAGCGCTGGAGCGCGCATGTGCTCCTCGCTCTGCGAGGCTTATTGTCATCGATAAGCTTTGAGAAGGGGACTTGAAGCCCCGCCCATCATTTCCATTGGCTGGCGTCCTCATTTATGGTAAACGCTGGCCTCCGATTAGAAATTAGGCTTTTGGTTACCGCCCTGTCTCCTTTTGGCCCCGCCCACCCGGACTGGATCTTTTACTTGCGGCGTTAGACTGTCTCCTTTAATTAGTTGGTAGGCACTTTCTTTTGTCTTTTGTCCACGAAGCGCAATGCTGCAGCGCTATGCCCTCTAAATGGTATTTTTTATTTATTTCTTTAATGAGCGCGGCGCACACTAGGGACACCGCGCTCACTTTATTTATTTATGTTTATTTTATTTATTATGTACTAACATCAGTGCTCAGCATGATCTCTGGACAACTACCCCATGGCACTTGCAGACCCTGAGCTAGACAACGTACGCGCCCATAATGCATGCATCGCCTGCGTACCCTGTGGATATGGCTCAACCAGAAGTGGGTTTCTAGGCGCTTACTTGGCAACCCATGTAAAACGTGCGTGTCTTTTGTGCTATTACTGGCGAGGAGTGAACTGAAGGTGGCTTAACAGGTCGGGTCGGTACTCTCAGCTGTGCCAGCGTTTCATATAGGCAGTGTGTGGCCTCATACAGCGCCCGTGCTCCCGGAGACCGGCAGCGCTGCCACGGCTCAGTATCCTGCTCCCCAAGCTCCGAGCACACACGCATCCATGCTTGGAGTCGGAGGAAGGAATTCCCTCCCACCTCTCCCCCGCTGCTTCCTGCATCATTTCCCACAAGCCGTCCTTAACAGATTCCTGACCGAACTGTTCCGGCTGCGCTGAGGACCCGTGCACCCTGTGACCCTCGGCATCTCAGCTGCCATGTAAAGCCTTGGAGGTCACACAGCGGGGGCGTCCTCTCTCTGGTATGCGATTCATGGACTGCGCACAGACACTGCCATAGACTGCGAAGGAGAGGGGTGTCACTGGGTGTCTCAGGGGCTGTAGTGGAAGCCTTGGAGGTCATACAGCGGGGACAGCCCCCTGGTATGGGGTTTCACCACAGACCACATACATACACTCCATAACACATGGGTACAAAACATTGCCATTTACAACGCCAAAAACTCAAAATCAAACAAATGCGAGACCTATTGCATTTCCAATGCTTGTGTTTTTAGGTCTCGGCCTGCACCAGCGCTTGCGCTGGTCTGGCCGAGAGTTTTAGTAAGCGGGTTTTGGAAGTGCAAACCCACTGGCTTTCGGCTGGTGACCAGCTTGTGTTCACGAAGGCGTGCACGCGCGCAGCTGCCATCTGGGTTTCCTATCTCTTCCTCATTTCCTCGTCATGGCTCATTAACTCTCTGGACTCTGATGTTTCAATCGCAGCAGCAGCTCACATTACCAACTGACGGCCCTGGACTACAGTCACATGAAAAACAACAGCGATTAGCATTGAAATGCAAGCTTTTTTTTGTCTAGTTAGAAATATTGCTTCGGTGGGTTGATTTCACCTTATATCGCTATTTGTTTTATATTGGGAGTCACAGCCTAATTACCAGTATTTTTGTCTCACTGTTTTTTATATTTATTTGCGCAAAGCACAAAGCTATATTTAAAGTTACTTTTTCCGCGTCACTTCTTCACTCTATTTAAACTCCACGCCCCCCACTCTTATTGTCTCTCTCCTTCTCTCTCTCTCCCCTCTCTAATTCTCTCTCTACTTAATTAACTCTCCCCTCTCTATCTTTTTTAGCCTTTCATTCTCTCACCCCTTTATCTGTTTATCTTTCAAACTCCTTCATTCACTCTCTCTCCCCTTATTTCTCTCTCTCTAACCCGCTCCACTCTTTATTCTATGTACACCCTTTCTCTCTCTTTCTCTTTCACCACCCTCTCTAATTGGGCATTATATCTTCACTCTATCTCTCACTCGGCAACACCACAGCATCACTCAGCATCACCACAGCATCACTCAGCACAACCACAGCATCAATCAGAGCCAGCACAGCATCATCACTCAGCGCAGCCACAGCATCACTCAGCGCCACCACAGCATCACTCAGCACCGCAACAGCATCCTTCAGGGCCACCACAGCATCATTCAGCACCACCACAGCATCATTCAGTGCAACCACAGCATTACTCAGCACAACCACAGCATCACTTAGCGCCACAACAGCATCACTCAGCGCCACCACAGCATTACTCAGCAGCACCACAACATCACTCCGCGCCACGACAGCATCACTCAGCACCACCATAGCTTCACTCAGCGACACCACATCATCACTCAGGGCCAACACTGCATCACTCAGCACCACAACAGGATCACTCAGCACCACCACAGGATGACTCGGCACCACCACAGGATGACTCAGCACCACCACAGCATCGCTCAGCACCACCACAGCATCGCTCAGCACCACCACAGCATCGCTCAGCACCACCACAGCATCGCTCAGCACCACCCCAGCATCGCTCAGCGACACCACAGCATCGCTCAGCGCCACCAGAGCATCGCTCAGCGCCGCCACAGCATCGCTCAGCACCGCAACAGCATTGCTCAGCACCGCCACTGCATCGCTCAGCACCGCCACAGCATCACTCAGCGCCACCACAGCATCACTCCGCGAAACCACAGCATCACTCAGCACCACCACAGCATCACTCAGCACCACCACAGCATCACCACAGCATCACTCAGTGCCACAACAATATCACTCAGCACCACCACAGCATCACTCAGCACCACCACAGCATCACTCAGCGCCACCACAGCATCACTCAGCACCACCACAGCATCACTCAGCGCCACCACAGCATCACTCAGTGCCACCACAGCATCACTCAGCGCCACCACAGCATCACTCAGCACCGCAACAGCATCATTCAGGGCCACCACAGCATCATTCAGCACTACCACAGCATCATTCAGCGCCACCACAGCATCACTCAGGGCCACCACAGCATCACTCAGGGCCACCACAGCATCACTCAGGGCCACCACAGCATCACTCAGCACCACCACAGCATCACTCAGCACCAAGACAATATCACTCAGCACCACCACAGCATCACTCAGCGCCAAGACAATATCACTCAGCACCACCACAGCATCACTAAGCACCACAGCAGTATCACTCAGCAAGACCTGAGTATCATTCAGCATCACCTCAGCATCGTCTCCGCAACAGTCACCACCACCACCACTACCACCTCAGCATCACTCAGCACCACCTCAGCCTGCTCTCGGAATCTGGCATCTGTTGATTCTCCCCTAGCGTCTGGCCACTGCTAGTGTTATAATACAGGTACTAGTTCCCAACCTTCACCCTCCGATTGTTTATGCCCCCTCAGAAAAAAAGCTTTGGGCAATTCCTGCGTATCAGAAGGAATTGCAGCACAACGTCAGACTATCAGAGAGAGTCGGCCACCTTGATGAGAGATCTTGTCAAGCGTGAATATCCTAAACAAGTGGTTGCCCTCGCTCGAAAACGAGCAAGACATAACAACCGCGAGAGCCTGCTGGAAAGTGTGACCAGAGAGCCAGACCACACAATCACATGTGTCACCACTTTTACTCCTGATTCTGACCGAATTAGAAACATTATTCGGAGACATTGGGAAATTCTCAACACAGGGACGCTTAACTTACCAACACCTAGGTTTGCGTTTAAACGAACTAGCAACCTCAAGGATCTGCTAATTCATACGAGACCTAAGAAGCAACACAATAGTTCACAGAGAACATTATGGGATCTTCCACCTATTAAGGGACATTACCCCTGTGGCTCCTGCTCTAAATGTCCCCAGACTACGATCAGTAAAGAGCTGACGTTCCCCAATGGGGCAACTTGGAAAATGATGACACACACCAACTGCAACTCATCAAACTGTATCTATTTACTGAGTTGCCCATGCGGACTCCTATATATAGGAATGACTACAAGACAGGTCAAAGTCCGTATGATGGAACATAGAAGTAATTTCAGATGTCATAAAACCAATACTAAAATGACTGCACACTTCCATCAAGAACAGCACGCCTCTGACTCTTTCCAATGGTGCATTCTTGAAACACATCCGGGCATGCCAAAGAAATCGCTGTTCCGCCTTGAACAACGCTGGGTTCTGCGATTATCGACTGACAAGGGTGGGTTGAATGAAGATATCCCTTGGAGCCTCCTCACGTAAACATTTCTAGTGAGTTTACAGTACATCCTCACCAATACTAAAATGACTGCACACTTCCATCAGGAACAGCATGCCTCTGACTCTTGCCATGATTAGCACTAATACGTAATCATGGATATTGAACTGGTTGTTCATCATCCACCTTGACATCCTTTTGTCTAGGTTTTCTCGTTTTTACGTTCTACTACATCTTGGTATCAAGTCCACTTCAATTTTGTTGTTTTGGCTTTTTTCAAAATTTCTATCAGTAACCCGGATCCCAGAGGTGGCTGTTTCAGATGGGCTATACATTACTACCCAGGACCTGTTCAACATGGTGCCCGCTGGGCGGGGTTAGCGTTCTAGCCCCACAGACAGTCCTTTGCGGGAGTTCCGGAAGTACCACCTCCTTTACGCGTCCGGCCGGATATAATCGGATGAGCCTCGCCACTTTGAGCTATCCGGTCCGGTAGAGCGAAGGGTAGGAATACGGATGGTCCTTATCGACTTAACTGTAAGTATTGGGTGCGCACGCAACCCGCTGATGGCTCTCTGCACATGGGAGGTGATTAGGCGGTCCTGACTTACCCCGAGACTGCCGCGGATGTTGATCACCGGGCCCGTGGTTTATCAACCTGGAGAGAGCTTGGTCTTGCGCGTTGGGCTTAGTACCGATGTTGGCGGGTTACGGCATCTACTCTCCATTGTGCACCTATGGACGTTGTGACAATGCTCGTGTCCCGTTTTTGTGTTCTAAACTGCAATGGTCAGTCTGTGGGGATACGGGGATAACCACACTCGGTGTTGGCCATGAATATTCCAGATACCTTCTCTGGTTGGTATTAGGGGTACTGCTTGCCGGTGCCGGTGTGGTCAGTCTTTCGTTATTCACTCATTCACCAATACAGTACTTATACTTGGAGTTTCCCCTTGACACCTGCACATCACCAATGTCGAGATACAGTCGGTGGTCTCTGGATGTGATACCTTGGTTTTGGTGCTGCCCATTGAACATCAGTTCTTGGTACCGGCGCTCCAATGTTGTCTTTTCTTTTCTTTGTCCTATTAGGACACTACACTTTAGTGTCTGCTTCTACCGGTACACGATCCCGTTAACCTTTGACCCGACTTGGGTGAGTTCTGACAACCATCTGCTTGTTGACCCTGTTGTGTTCTTCGCATTTTCTGCTGCCTTTTAAAGTTTTCACTATACCCAGATCACAGTTGATGCATGTTTTAGCTCACCTGTGTTCTGCATGTGTGTGAGGCACCATGGCTGTTTAGTGGTGCACTTAAAATATTGCTATAACTTTGACATGAATTTACAATGTCGTCATATTGTGTTTTTTATTGCAGGTTTTGGTATAGATCTACAGGTACCACTTTTTAGGGTGCTGGATTGGTGGTCATTTGTGCACTTCACTGAGTTCCCGACCGCCACCAAAAAGTGTAGGTAGATCTACTTCTGGTCCTGACGAATTGCCATCGAATAGATAACAGGCAAGAAACATGTTGACCTTTTTTTAGCATATCTCCCCACATACCTGAGAGTGAGAGTATGCGCCTTTTCTGTTTTTAATCAGGGTAGTGTCCACGACTCATTAAATTTGTTCTGAGTGGTTCACTATTCCCTGTTTTATTTTTCACGTCCTTACACATCACTATCACCTACACCATATCTTTTAGGGCCCTTACACACTCCACACCCAACGGCATTAGGAATAAAGATCTCCGCCAAGAAGGCCCCATCATGGGTGCCGATCGGGTATTGCAGTGCCGACCCGATAAGGAGCAGACCCGATGATGAAGCATGACACCTAGCACGCTGGGTGTGTGAGGGTCTTTTTCCGAAAGGAGGAAACTTTCTCCTGCTTTTCTTATATATCCACCCATTGGTCTAACCTTGTGATCACTTATCATTATCTGCATTATGTGTTAGGAACGGCATACTATTTTTGTTTCCAGCACAGCATCAATCAGAACCACCACAGCATCGCTCAGCACCACCACAGCATCGCTCAGCGCCACCACAGCATCGCTCAGTGCCGCCACAGCATCGCTCAGCACCGCCACAGCATCGCTCAGCACCGCCACTGCATCGCTCAGCACCGCCACAGCATCGCTCACCACCACCACAGCATCGCTCACCACCACCACAGCATCACTCAGCGCCACCACAGCATCACTCAGCGCCACCACAGCATCACTCAGCATCACCACAGCATCACTCAGCACCACCACAGCATCACTCAGAACTGCCACAGCATCACCACAGCATCACTCAGTGCCACAACAATATCACTCAGCACCACCACAGCATCACTCAGCGCCACCACAGCATCACTCAGCGCCACCACAGCATCACTCAGCGCCACCACAGCATCACTCAGCGCCACCACAGCATCACTCAGCGCCACCACAGCATCACTCAGCGCTGCCACAGCATCACTCAGCACCGACACAGCATCACTCAGCGCCGCCACAGCATCATCACTCAGCGCCGCCACAGCATCATCACTCAGCGCCACCACAGCATCACTCAGCGCAACCACAGCATCACTCAGCACCGCCACAGCATCATTCAGGGCCACCACAGCATCATTCAGCACTACCACAGCATCATTCAGCGCCACCACAGCATCACTCAGGGCCACCACAGCATCACTCAGGGCCACCACAGCATCACTCAGGGCCACCACAGCATCACTCAGCACCACCACAGCATCAATCAGCACCAAGACAATATCACTCAGCACCACCACAGCATCACTCAGCGCCAAGACAATATCACTCAGCACCACCACAGCATCACTCAGCACCACAGCAGTATCACTCAGCAAGACCTGAGTATCATTCAGCATCACCTCAGCATCGTCTCCGCAACAGTCACCACCACCACCACTACCACCTCAGCATCACTCAGCACCACCTCAGCCTGCTCTCGGAATCTGGCATCTGTTGATTCTCCCCTAGCGTCTGGCCGCTGCTAGTGTTATAATACAGGTATTAGTTCCCAACCTTCACCCTCCGATTGTTTATGCCCCTCAAAAAAAAGCTTTAACAAACAACCATTGCAATAGGCAGAAACAAGTTGCCAGCATTGCAAGAACAAAAGAAAACTGAGGAAATTTTTTATTGTAAATACTTTTTTAATATGGTCGTTCAGTTTTACATAATGCCTTCTTGGTCATATATAAAGTAACAAAAATGCTTCTGACACTTTTTTATTATAACTTTTCAGCATGCTGCACAGCAGCCACACTTCTCTACAGCACAGCTTGAAGACATTGGCAAAGTCAATAGCTCTGGCTAAACACTTATAAGGCCCCAAAGGCGAGACCTATTGGCTATGCCAATGCTTGTTTCTGTTGTCGTAGAATTTATGACAAAGCATCTGCTTTTCCATGTCAATTTCTGATGAGATAATTAATCTGAAATGCATAAAACAGTTAAGATTCTTGTAATCTGTCCATATTGTTACTTCAAGATTAGCTCTTTTCAAGATAATGTCGGCAATTGCTAAATGCATCATTGCAAATAATTTTCTGTCATGAATTGTATAATGTCTTTCAGTGTCTGTTAGAGTTCTTGAGTCATAAGCAACTGGATGTAAGGCTTCAGTAATCTCCTCTCTTTGGGACAGGGTGGTGCCTATTGTGGTGACTTATGCATCTAACTCCATGATGCATGAAATAGCTATGTTAGGATACCAAAGAACAGGCGCGGCAATGAATGCTGTCTTTGAAGCTACAATTGCTTTTTCCTTCTCTGTGTCACTTTTGAGAGATATTCCATTTTGTGCAAGTCAAGTGACTGGAGAGAGAGACCAAATAGAAAATAAGGCATGGAAAATGCTAGATGGATGGATGGATAGGTAGATAGATAGATAGATAGATAGATAGATAGATAGATAGATAGATAGATAGATAGATAGATAGATAGATAGATTTAACTGACTTTGGTGTTGACCACTGGAGAACTGCCGTATTGTTGACTGATTCATACTTATTCCTTGAGCTGAAATCGTTTATCCCAAGAAAGTGGGGAGTAGTCTTGCATTTGGATAGTTTGACATATAACCTGTGCTGGCATGCACTGGTCTAAAAAGGCTTGCATGACATAATTGATTACATTTTGAGATGATACTGGTGTGTGCGTTACTCTGAATGGTATCACCAAATAATAGTTGTGCCCATACTTCATATTAAAAGTACTTTTCCACTGATTTCCTTGATGAACGTGCACCAAATTGTAATCACATCAGAGACCAAGCTTAGTGAACCATTTGCAGTGCTTAGTTCATCAAGCAAAACAGAAATGAAGCAGGGACATTTTCTGTTGGAATAGGGAGTTTTGAAAAGGAATGCTGATTTCACCAGGGTCAGATACTTACCAAATGTGGTAAATACTAGGCCTGGGAGGTAAATTCCGTTCCGCTCACGGAATTTGCGGAATTTGGGTAATTTTGCGTTCCGCGGAGAACGCGGAATTGCCAAAAATTCCGCGCTCCGCGACTTCGCAGAATTTTTTGCTTGTTCGCGCTTTCAAAATGCGTGTTCGCAAGATATTTCCCCCCGAGCACGCAAACAGCGTTCGCGAACAGGAAAAAAGCATCGTGAACGGGCGGAACAAGCAATTCCGCATTTTACCATTTCGCGGAGCTTTGCGTAGCGCGACTACGCAAATTCCGCGCACTCCCATTCCGAGTTTCAGCAAGAAAATGAGGCATGATGGGGGTAATCATATGTTACCAAACCAAATTCTGTATGTTTTGCCTTTGTTCTGGGCCTTTACCCCCATACATTAAGGCAGGTTTGTCCTCCAGGAATTTATCAAGGGAAAACTGAGAAGGTGTGATAATTAACTTGCAATTTTGATCCATGTGTAAACCTATGTGTCAACATATGTTTGCACAGGGATCGGAATTCAGCAAGGAACTTGTAATAAGGGCCATTATGTAACAATGGAAGTCGTAGCATTTTACTATTAATAGAATACATCAAAGCCAAAAATGTAGCAGTTTCAGAAAGTAAACTTCTGCAGTCCTGCACCAGACTCGGGCTTTTGAGCACATGTTGCAAAACAGTTCAGATTTGAACAGTGTGGCGTTCCATTCTCTTTTCTTTTTAAGCAGATTCCTAATGCTAAATCGAACTGTGTGTACTTTTTTAAGTACATGCTACATCTTTCTCAACTTGTAATGGCGGTAAAAAATCTTAAAGTTTGCATAAGGTTGGATTTTGTATAGTTTGCATCACTTGCACACACATTACACATAACTTTCTAAAGTGTCAAATTTACGAATGTAATACAAAAATTTAATTCTATTTCTAGGGGAGCATATATAGCTGGATGCTGTTTAACAGTCCTTGTTTGCACCAAAAGTTAAAATGCCAGATGTTTTGGGAACAAAAAGGGAAGGTCAATGCAAGAAAAGAAATATACTCCAGATTGTAGCCTGAGGCTAAAATTGCCAAACTGTACCCACTTATTGATTATATTACCTTTCAATGATGAGACTTGGAAAAATAGTACTTTAATAAAGAATGAATAACTAAAAGATTTGAAAATAAAACCCTTTAACGCACACTAACTCTCTTTATTGACTGAACTAAAAGAAAATAATAATTGATATCGCTTTATATTGACTTCAGCTCCTTACATCTCTGTCAACATCAAAGATCCATCGACCTGTACGCGGGGTTCATGATTCATGAGTAAGTGATAGTGAAACTCCATGTTTCAACAACAAAGTAGCCCCCTGGGAGCACCGCTAGCTGGATGCACTGACGGAATACACCAATTGGTAGTACTCTATTCAAATGAAGGGTGGGTTGCCTAGGCGTTCAAGCTAAACACATATTTAAAATGTGCTTTTTAGAATTCCATAGCATTCTTCAGCAGTACCATGTTTACTTGAAATATGTATCCCCATTAGTAAAATATGTAGCTCTTGGCATGGTGAAATCACAGCACACAGTGACTGTGTTTTTATACAAAACATGTTCTGTATCACCTTTCTGAACTGCAGTGAAGGTGCCTACTGGCTTATTCATAAATATTTTGTATGACCTGTAGTAAAAGTACATTAGTAAAAAGCAGATTGTGCGACTAGGCAATTTCACAAAATATGCTTGCACAGGGACATAGGGCAAGTGGTTATACACAAATCGCTAAGTACCGCTACATAAAACCTATTCTCAGAATTTGACCATGAGGTGAGGCAGGTGGATGTGCAGATAGTGGCTGCAATTGAATCAGCACCTGTCACAACTCCAATCCCTCTATGGACGTCATGATCTAGCAGAGGAATAATGCAGCATGAAGTTTACTAGAGGCAAAGGATAACACGTACTCTGTTTGCATTTCAGGCTCTTCCACACTAGCGCCCATTAATCAATGAACATAACGTTAAAGGTTTGCATTCTAATCCTAAAATAGAAGGAGTTATATAATTATTTGCAATTGATTTAGTAATGCTGTGAGAAATTGGGTTGTAGGTTGAGGAGGGTGTGAGCCCTTCTAAAACAACAGCCACAATCCCCGTCAGGGTGAACCACTAAAGTCACTACATTAACATGTGCTTAACCCTCTGGTAATTTGGCACAAAAGTAGTCAGGTTTAATTTAGAAGCAATGTGTAAAGTATTTATGCAACACACAATCACTAATAAAGTGAAAATACAGCACAAGAAAAATCCCAAACCAATCTAGACAAATAGAGTAAATTTTGAATAATGTATTTGTCACCAAAACAACAAAAATTCAGTCAGTAGAACCGGAGTTATTATGTTTTAAAGCTTAAAGAGAAAACTAGCGACTAAAAGATCAAATTGCCAACCACAGACATGTAGTCGCACAAGACCGGGGCAAAGTCAAAAGTTATGGCCGACCACGATGGACCCAGGCCGCAATTCGAATACACAAAGTGGATCGGGCCTGGTCTCCGCTTACCTTCCGACTTGGAAGAAATTTAGTGAAAAATGTCTGGGAAGGTAAATGTCAGGGGGACAAGGCAGCTGGCGGTGTCTGAGGAGGGCGTCCTCATCAGGGAGCCGCTGGTTGAAGTAGCATTGAAGATTCCTTCGTTAAGATGTAGTCTCTTTTTTGGAAGTCAAAAATCTACAGCAGGACCAAGCTACAGGCTGTAGCTGACAAGGGCTCCATGAGTCAGGATACCCCTTGTGCAAGAGCTGCTGAATAGGATTTGCTGCTGCTGCAGAGAAGAATGTAGCGGGGGCTGAAGCAAATTCAGGCTACTCAGCGATGCACCTTGGGAGAATCGACGAGCAGGTAGGTCCTGGCTTCCTCTCAGTTCTCAGAGTAATTTTTAGCCAAAAAATGTATAAGTCTCAAGTTGTGATCTGTGTAAATGGAACCTTTCCATGTGTCAGACCTTGACAAAATTGATATTACAATAAATCTGCTTGATCTCTGAACATGCACTATCACTCTGGATCATTGCACGATCCAAACTACAGAATAACACATGCAGGTTTCAGCTTGCACTGGATTGAATAAGGCAGTCTCACATGCAGGCTCCAGGCTGTCAAACTGGATATGACAGTCAGGTATGCAAGCTATGACTGGGGATAATTCAGGCAAGCTCTGGCTTACACAAAATGGGACAATCCAAACCAGGGCCGGCTTTAGCACTGGTGGCGCCCAGTGCGACAGTGTTTGTTGGTGCCCCCGAATGACCACCTTCACCACGGATTCCCTCCCCACCACCCTTTAACAGTCTCTGTTAGACCTGGCACTGTTGGCGTGGGTCTCCCTTCCATTGTTTTGCTGTTGCCTCATGTGTTTTTGCTGGTTATAGATGCTTTGGGCACTGTGCCACTGCTATTCAGTGCCACAGTGCAAGTGCTCCCTATGGTAAATTGATGTATGGATTAGTGATTCCATGATTGGTTGGTTTGGTTTACTTGTCAGACCCTAGTACAGTGCACTGAGTGTGCCCAGGGCTTGTAAATCAAATGCTGCTGGTGGGCTTGCAGCACTGGTTGTGCCACCCACAGAAGCAGCCTGTAAAAGTGTGTCTCAGGTCTGCCATTGCAGAGCCTGTGTGCAGTCTGGTACTGCCATGTTGACTGGGCAAGTGCACCCACTTGCCAGTCCCTAAACCTTCCCTTTCCTGCATATTAGTCACCCCTATGGTAGGCCCAAGGGCAGGGTGCATTGTAAGTATAAGGTAGGACATGCCCTGGTGTGTGTGGCATGTCCTAATAGTGAATTACAGCCATTTTCGTTTTCACTATTGCAAGGCTACCTGTTCCCCATAGGCCAGAATGGGCAGTTTGATTATTACACCTTATAATCCTAACTGACCCAGGGAACATGGTAGAAAAACGAATTTAGTATGCCTGAACTCAGAATGATAAAATACAACTTTTAGTGAAGTTGGATTTAACATTCTGTGTTTGAAAATACCACTTTTAGAAAGTAGGTATTTTCTTGCCTAACTATCCAAGCCTGCCTCTGCTAGGTTGTGTATTCCTTGTCTGGGTTTGTGAGTGACAGGGGCTGGGGGATGCCAGGAGACAGAGTAAGTCAGCACAGGGCTGAATAGAGAGATCTGAATGGAGATAGGTGGGAGGAGTTGCACCTGGGACCTCAATAGGGCTGTGCCTTCCCTCCACAATGCTGGCTCCACCTCCTGTGGTGTGTCTGATGTCCCTGGCCTACACTGTAAAAGGAAAGAAGGAGTCTTGTCAACAAAGTGCTCCAGGACTGACAAGAACTGGTTTGGACTAGGCAAAGGCCTCTCTGCCTTCAGAGACAAAGGATTTTTGGGTATAAAAGAGGGGACCCAAATCCCAGAACTTTAGATCAGATCACTTTGGGAAACAAGAAGAAACCTTTGCTGAGGAGAGGAACCAGAGAAACTGAGGAGGAGACTAGCTCTAAGCTGAGTGCTGTTTGGGGGATTGGCCTGCAGTGGTTGCATGACTGCCAAAGAAAGGAGAAAGGAACTTTGTGTGTACTTTCATCAACTTGTAAAAGATCTCCAAGGCTTGAGAGAAGAGCTTGCCTCCTGCTGAAGTCTCAGGGACAACAGACTTCACCAACCAGCTCCCCAAGAGTCTTTCTGGAAAGTGCCTGCTGCTGTGCTGGACTTTCTGAGGGACTGCGTGTCGCAAGGAGCTGGAAGCGCGACTCACGAAGTAGAAGCGTCACCGCCGCAGCCGAAGCGCCTCGCATCGCCGAAGAAGAGGATCGACGACGCATCAGACGCCGCCGCATCAACGGAGAAGAGTGTCGCCGCCGCTGTCGCATCATTGCCGAAGCGCCTCGCATCGCCGGAGAAGAGGATCGACGTCGCCGCATTACCGGGAAGCGTGTCGCAGGGCCTTTTGCGGCTCAGAAGAATCGTTGAGTCGCCGCACGGCTGTCGCATCGCTGCCGAAGCGCCTCGCATCGCCGGAGAAGAGGATCGAATTCGCATCAGACGCCGCCGCATCACCGGGAAGCATGTCGCAGGTCCTGTCAGGGCTCAGAAGAATCGTTGAGTCGCCGCACGGCTGTCGCATTGTTGCCGAAGCACCTCGCATCGCCGGAGAAGAGGATCGACATCGCATCAGATGCTGCCGCATCACCGGGAAGCGTGTCGCAGGGCCTGTCGCGGCTCGGAAGAATCGTTGAGTCGCCGCACGGCCGTCGGGCGTGCACGCATCGTGTCGCATCAAGAAGAAGACACCATCTTTGTTTCTTTGCACCGGATCTTCATCGCATCACGGCGCTGCTTGTCGCATCACCACGGAAGCGCAGTAAGAAACCGACGCATCACCTCCCCACGCGGAGAAGAACCGACGCATCCCCTACGCATCACTAGGGACCCGACGCATCACCGTTCTTGCGTGTAAGGAACCGACGCATCAACTTCCCTGCAACACTTTCGTTGTCTAGCGTTACGCATCCAAAGGTACATTGAACTCAAAGTGTCGCATTTTACATCTTAAGAGAACTGAGCTAATTCTACCATTTTTGAAGTACAGTATTGTGGATTTTTGTCGTTTATGGTCTTGTGTGAAATCTATATAAAAGATACTTATTTTTAATATACAACTGGTGTGGTGTCCATCTGTAGTGTTTTCACTTGATTACTGTATGTGTTCACAAATGCTTTACACACTGCCTCTGAGATAAGCCTGTCTGCTCGTGCCAAGCTACCAAGGGGGTGAGCAGGGGTTATTTTAGAAGTGTATCCCCCTTACCCTGACTAGATGCAAGGGTCCCTATTTGGACAAAGGTACCTCCCTCTGCCAACTAGAGACCCCCAAATCTAACATTGGTGGTCAGCGGTGAGGATTCTGGACTTGCATTTGTGACTCATGTACAGTGATTGGTGAACACTACTAGTGAGTGCAGACCAAAACGCGACCACATACTTTTGGTAGATTGTTTTTTCTGGGATTTTCTATTTTTGCCAAGAACTGCCAAGTTTAACCACCATGGATAAAGAGGATACATAGCATCTGTTGATTATGAGTGGGAAGAGGAGAAACTAGAATGCTACAATGTGAAACAGCTCAAGCACTTCTGCAGGAAATTCAAAGTTGCTATGATCGGTCTCTCCAAGAAGGATGAGTTCCAAAAGGCGCTGAGGGCCTGGGTGGAAGCAAGGAATACCCCTGAGAATGAGGAAGGGGCTGAGAATGCAGATGAGCAGCTGGAGGGGCCATTGGGTCCACAGGGGAAGAGAGCAACTTCCCCAGTAGGTAGCAGTGTTTCTGCTAAAATCCTGTCCCCAGAGGAGTTGGCGGACAGGAAAGAAAACAGGATGTACGAATTGGAGCTTGCCAAGCTCAAGTTGGGTGGGCAACTGGAGTTAGAAAATAGGAGATTGGCCCTGGAAGAAAAGAGAATGCAGTTGGAGCATGAGAAAAGTTTGAGGGAGTTGGAGTTGAAAGCTAGAAGCTTAGAAATTACTCCCTCTGGTGGCAGCACACCGTCACTGCCTGTTGAAGCTAGGGTGTATATTCCTAAGGATGTGGTGAGAGAGTTTTATAAGAATGATGATATTGGGCAGTGGTTCAAAGCCTATGAGGTAGCCATGTCTTCCCACCGGGTCCCTGAGAAGGATTGGGGAGCGGGGTTGTGGGGGTGGTTCCTTAGTGAGGGCGGGACACACTGTTAGACTTGCCTTCTGAAGTCCATAATTCTTATAGCCACATGAAAGATGCATTGATGTCCAGGTATGGGTTGACTCCTGAATTGTATAGACAGAGGTTTAGAAATTGCAAGAAGGTGGAGTCAGGTACCTGGGTAGAATATGTCACTTTCTTTTGCAGAGCATTGGATGGTTGGGTGAAGGGTAGCAAATTGAATGATTTTGAGGGCTCTTTGATTTAATTGCATGGGAGCACTTGTCAAGTAATTGTTTTCCAGAGCTACGCCAGCATCTGATTGATAGCAGGCTGACTAACCCTAAGAAGCTTGCTGAGGAGGCGGACCGCTGGGTGAGCACCCGGGTCCTCAAGGGTCATGTGGGAGACTCCGCCAAGAGTGGGCAGGGTCCCCAGCAGAAGAGTGGGGGGGACAAGGGTAAACAGAGGGAGTTCCAGAAAGAGCCCCAAAGTAATCCCCAAGGGACCCAAGGGAAGGGTTCCCAGCCTCCCCCTGAGAAGAAGCACAGGGCCCCGACAGGTAGGCCTGTTCCCAGGGGACCCCTGAGGTGCTACAAGTGTGGTGAAGTGGGTCATAAGTCTAATGATCCCAAGTGCCCACAGTTTGGAAAGACAACACCCACTGGTGCTCCACCCCGGCAGATGGCGAGTGTAGCCCTGAGGGAGGAGAGGGGTGTCCAAGGTGGGTGGGGTTCCACAGAGATGTCCCTTGTCTCTTTAGAAGACTGTGAGGTGGTCCCCAGGACCCAACTGCCTGATAACACTAAAAAGTATAGGCAGTGGGTGACCATCAATGGCCATAGAGTGGAGGCTCTTCGAGACACAGGAGCCAGTGTGACAGCTGTCCAGTGTCACCTGGTGTCTGAAGAGCAGGTTTTCCCCAATGCATTTTACCCAGTTGTTGCCGCTGACAACACAGAGAGCCACTGCAAGGTGGCTCAGGTTCCCTATGAGTGGGGGGGGGTCTCTGGTACTCTTCAAGTAGCTGTGAGGCCAGCCATGCCTGTTGACTGTTTGTTGGGGAACGATTTGGAGAGCTCACCTTGGGCTAGGGTGGAGCAAAGTGCTCATTTGGAGATGTTGGGTCTGCCTGACTGGGCGTGTGTGACCACCCGGTCCATGGCAGCCAGTAAGGGTGTTCAAGAGGACCTGGAGCTTGAGAGGGGGGCCCAGGTGCCTGCCTTAAAGAGAAGAGGCAGGGGGCGAAGTTCCCACGGTCCAGGAGGAGGTAGATCCTGAGGGGGATGTCTTGGAGCTTACAGGGGAACAGGTAGCTGAACTGGGGGACCTGCCTGAGCTGACCCATTGGCAGCAGGAAGGAGGACCCTCCAGAGAAGAGTTCTGCGCGGAGCAGAAGAAGTGCCCTTCTATTGTGGGTTTGCGGCAGCGAGGCTGCAGACCAGGCAGCAGGTGATCAGTCTGGATCACATTGGATCTACTGGGAGAATGATCTCCTGTATACTGAGCCTAAGGTTGCTGAGCCTGGGTCAGCCCGTGTGCTGGTGGTACCCCAGCGCTTCAGAGCCTTCCTACTGGGGCTGGCTCATGATGTGCCATTAGCAGGACATTTGGGGCAGGACAAGAACTTTGAGAGGCTTGCCACCCACTTTTATTGGCCTCAAATGCGCAGGAGTTCAGATACTCACTGCAGGACCTGTCAGACTTGCCAGGCAAGTGGAAAGAGTGGAGAGAAGCAGAAGGCTCCTCTCCAGCCATTCCCTGTGGTCAGCACCCCCTTTGAACGGGTGGGTATTGACATTGTGGGGCCACTGGACCCCAAGACAGCCATGGGCAACAGGTTCATCCTGGTCTTGGTGGACCATGCCACCCGGTACCCGGGAAGCCATACCTCTGAGGACAGTGACGGCCCCCGTGGTGGGAGCGGGCACTGATGGGAATTTTCTCCCGAGTGGGATTCCCTAGAGAGGTAGTGTCTGACCGAGATACAAACTTCATTTCCAAGTATATGAAGTCCCTGTGGCAGGAGTGTGGGGTAACTTACAAGTTCACCACTCCTTACCACCCCCAAGGAAATGGGTTGGTTGAGAGATTCAACCGGACCCTCAAAGGCATGATTATGGGTCTTGAGGAACCTATGAGGCGTAAGTGGGACGTCCTCTTACCATGCCTGCTCTTTGCCTACCGTGAGGTGCCCAGAAATCTCTATGGTTCAGTCCCTTTGAGCTTCTCTATGGTCACCCAGTGAGAGGACCTCTGAGTCTGGTCAAGGAAGGCTGGGAGCAATCTCCCAGGAAACCTCCCCAGGATGTATATAGCTACATGCTGGCCTTCAGGAACCAGACTAGGCGTTTCAGGCAACTCGCTGAGGCGAATCTGGAAGCCAGCCAGGAGGAGATGAAGCGGTGGTACGACCAGAATGCCACTCTGGTAGAGCTTCAGCCTGGTCAGAAAGTGTGGGTCATGGCCCCAGTGGAGCCTTGTGCGCTCCAGGATAAGTGGACCGCACCATTTGAGGTGGTGGAGCGCAAGAGTCCTGTTACCTACTTGGTGGACTTACGGTCTCCCAGGAACCCCTTGAGGGTCCTGCATGTCAACCGCCTGAAGCCCCACTTGGAGAGTTCCGAAGTGGGCATGCTCTTAGCGACAGATGCTGGAATGGAGGAGGAGACTGAGCCTCTTCCTGACCTCCTGTCGGCGACAGAGCGAGATGGGCCAGTGGATGGTGTGAACCTCTCTTCCACCCTGACCCCTGATCAACAGAATGACTGCCACCAGTTGCTGGGACAGTTTTCTGATTTGTTCTCCCTGATTCCCAGTGTCACTGATTGGTGCATCCATGATGTGGACACTGGAGACAGTCCTCCTGTTAAGCACAAAATTTACAGGGTAACTGACAGGGTGAGAGCTTGCATCAAGGAGGAGGTCTCCAAGATGCTTGCGTTAGGGGTGATTGAGTCCTCTAACAGTCCTTGGGCCAGCCCAGTGGTCTTGGTCCCAAAGGCTGCCGCACCGGGTGCCACGCCAGAACTCCGGTTCTGTGTGGACTACCAAGGCTCAATTCAGTCACGAGGACTGACGCGCACCCCATCCCCAGAGCTGATGAGCTCATCGATCGGTTAGGGGCTGCCCGGTACCTCAGCACGTTTGATCTAATGTCTGGGTACTGGCAGATCGCCTTGACTGATGGGGCAAGAGAGAGGTCAGCATTCTCCACACCAGATGGGCACTACCAGTTCCGGGTTATGCCCTTTGGGATGAAGAATGCCCCTGCCACCTTTCAGAGGTTGGTCAACCAGGTGTTGGCTGGACTGGAAGAGTTCAGTGCCGCCTACCTGGATGACATTGCAGTGTTCAGCGCCAGTTGGGAAGAACATCTGCGCCACCTCTGGGAAGTGTTGATGGCGCTGCGGAGGGCAGGCCTCACGATCAAGGCGAGTAACTGCCAGATCGGGCAGGGGTTCCGTGGTGTACTTGGGACACCAGGTTGGGAGCGGCCAGGTGGCGCCCCTACAGCCCAAGATTGAGACCATCCTGGCTTGGGAGCCCCCAAGACCCAGACAGAGGTGAGAGCCTTTTTAGGACTCACTGGGTATTACAGGAGGTTTGTCAAGGGGTATGGCAGCATCGTTGCACCCTTGACTGAGCTGACTTCCAGGAAGCAGCCCAAGAAAGTGATTTGGACTGACACCTGTCAGAAAGCTTTTGAGGCCCTGAAAACTGCCATGTGCACGGCGCCCGTGCTCCTGGCACCCAACTTCTCAAGAGAGTTTATCGTTCAAACAGACGCTTCAGAGCATGGTGTGGGTCTGTTTTGTCACAGATAAATGAGGAGGGCCTAGACCAACCCGTAGCCTTCATCAGTAGGAGTTTACTTCCACGGGAACAGAGGTGGAGTGCGATTGAGCGTGAGGCATTTGCTGTGGTCTGGGCGCTGAAGAAGCTGAGACCATACCTGTTTGGGACTCACTTCCGGGTTCAGACAGACCACAGGCCCCTCAGATGGTTGATGCAGATGAGGGGTGAGAACCCAAAGCTGTTGAGGTGGTCCATTTCCCTACAGGGGATGGACTTCACGGTGGAACACCGCCCTGGTACAGAACACGCCAATGCTGATGGTCTGTCCAGATTTTTCCGCCTTAGTGAAGAGAACTCCCAGGAGGTAGGGTAGTTCTCACCACATTTCAGCTGGAGGGGACACGTGTTAGACCTGGCACTGTTGGCGTGGGTCTCCCTTCCATTTTTTGCTGTTGCCTCATTTGTTTTTGCTGGTTATAGATGCTTTGGGCACTGTGCCACTGCTATTCAGTGCCACAGTGCAAGTGCTCCCTATGGTAAATTGATGTATGGATTAGTGATTCCATGATTGGTTGGTTTGGTTTACTTGTCAGACCCTAGTACAGTGCACTGAGTGTGCCCAGGGCTTGTAAATCAAATGCTGCTGGTGGGCTTGCAGCACTGGTTGTGCCACCCACAGAAGCAGCCTGTAAAAGTGTGTCTCAGGTCTGCCATTGTAGAGCCTGTGTGCAGTCTGGTACTTCCATGTTGACTGGGCAAGTGCACCCACTTGCCAGTCCCTAAACCTTTCCTTTTCTGCATATTAGTCACCCCTATGGTAGGCCCAAGGGCAGGGTGCATTGTAAGCATAAGGTAGGACATGCCCTGGTGTGTGTGGCATGTCCTAATAGTGAATTACAGCCATTTTCGTTTTTCACTATTGCAAGGCTACCTGTTCCCCATAGGCCAGAATGGGCAGTTTGATTATTACATCTTATAATCCTAACTGACCCAGGGAACATGGTAGAAAAACGAATTTAGTATGCTTGAACTCAGAATGATAAAATACATCTTTTAGTGAAGTTGGTTTTAACATTCTGTGTTTGAAAATACCACTTTTAGAAAGTAGGTATTTTCTTGCCTAACTATCCAAGCCTGCCTCTGCTAGGTTGTGTATTCCTTGTCTGGGTTTGTGAGTGACAGGGGCTGGGGGATGCCAGGAGACAGGGTGAGAATGCACAGGGCAGAATAGAGAGATCTGCATGGAGATAGGTGGGAGGAGTTGCACCTGGGACCTGAATAGGGCTGTGCCTTCCCTCCACAATGCTGGCTCCACCTCCTGTGATGTGTCTGATGTCCCTGGCCTACACTGTGAAAGGAAAGAAGGAGTCTTGACAACAAAGTGCTCCAGGACTGACCAGAACTGGTTTGGACTAGGCAAAGGCCTCTCTGCCTTCAGAGACAAAGGAATTTTGGGTATAAAAGAGGGGACACAAACCCCAGAACTTTAGATCAGATCACTTTGGGAAACAAGAAGAAACCTTTGCTGAGGAGAGGAACCAGAGAAACTGAGGATGAGTCTAGCTCTAAGCTGAGTGCTGTTTGGGGGATTGGCCTGCAGTGGTTGCCTGACTGCCAAAGAAAGGAGAAAGGAACTTTGTGTGTACTTTCATCAACTTGTAAAAGATCTCCAAGGGCTTGAGAGAAGAGCTTGCCTCCTGCTGAAGTCTCAGGGACAACAGACTTCACCTACCAGCTCCCCAATAGTCTTTCTGGAAAGTGCCTGCTGCTGTGCTGGACTTTCTGAGGGACTGCGTGTCGCAAGGAGCTGGAAGCGCGACTCACGAAGAAGAAGCGTCGCCGCCGCAGCACCTCGCATCGCCGAAGAAGAGGATCGACGTCGCATCAGACGCCACCGCATCAACGGAGAAGAGTGTAGCCGCCGCTGTCGCATTGTTGCCGAAGCGCCTCGCATCGCCGGAGAAGAGGATCAACGTCGCATCAGACGCCGCCGCATCACCAGGAAGCCTGTCGCAGGGCCTGTCGCGGCTCAGAAGAATCGTTGAGTTGCCGCACGGCTGTCGCATCGTTACTGAAGCGCCTCGCATCGACGTCGCATCAGATGCCGCCGCATCACCGGGAAGCGTGTCGCAGGGCCTGTCGCAGCTCGGAAGAATCGTTGAGTCGCCGCACGGCCGTCGGGCGTGCACGCATCGTGTCGCATCAAGAAGAAGACGCCATCTTTGTTTCTTTGCATCGGATCTTCATCGCATCACGGCGCTGCTTGTCGCATCGCCACGGAAGCGCAGTAAGAAACCAACGCATCACCTCCCCACGTGGAGAAGAACCGACGCATCCCCTACGCATCACTAGGGACCCGACGCATCACCGTTCTTGCGTGTAAGGAACCGACGCATCACCTTCCCTGCAACACTTTCGTTGTATAGCGTTACGCATCCAAAGGTACATTGAACTCAAAGTGTCGCATTTACCATCTTAAGAGAACTGAGCTAATTCTACCATTTTTGAAGTACAGTATTGTGGATTTTTGTCATTTATGGTCTTGTGTTAAATCTATATAAAAGATACTTATTTTTAATTTACAACTGGTGTGGTGTCCATCTGTAGTGTTGTCACTTGATTACTGTATGTGTTCACAAATGCTTTACACACTGCCTCTGAGATAAGCCTGTCTGCTCGTGCCAAGCTACGAAGGGGGTGAGCAGGGGTTATTTTAGGAGTGTATCCCCCTTACCCTGACTAGATGCAAGGGTCCCTATTTGGACAAAGGTACCTCCCTCTGCCAACTAGAGACCCCCAAATCTAACAGTCTCCATAACCACTCTCTCTCAGATGCATTTAATTAATTTTATAGCGTCACTCACAAAAGTGAAGGGTGTCAGAGCATTTTACATAACACACACATTACACAGAGACAATCAATCATAGGTGTGTAAATCAGTGTATAGGAAATGTTACGTAACACAGAGGACAACAAGGGGTGGATTCACATGTCATCCATACAGGTAGGCAGTATAGTTGAAGAGGACTTGGTCTGGAGAAGCACAAACTCTGAATTTTAAATGTAACACAATGGATTGGGGACCTCTTTAATACCAAGAACTGATTTGTACCCAAATTAACCCTTTTTGCAACATTATAATAATTAAAGTCTGGGAAAAAGTCCATACATTCTAATCTATACCTTTTTTTGGGGGAGTTTTATATAGCGCAAACTAGACCCGAGACATTGGGTATCCGAGCGCTTTACATGAGCACCAGTTTCGTTACAGAAAGCCACATTAATTTTGTTAGGCACGGGTAGATTAAGTGATTTGCCCAGAATCACGGATGTTGAGCGTCATTGCCGAGACTCGAACCCAGTTCCCCAGCTTCGAGGTCTACCACTCTAGCCTTAAGGCTACATCCTCTCTCCTCTACCTTGAAGTCTGCAGGCAGATCTTTGATGATAGTTAATAGCTCACTGTAAACTGCAACTAACAAAAGAAAGTCTCTGACAAAAGCAGTAACCTCCCGACCTGTTTACATTATATTCGCTTTGTGATCTGCATGGTACATGTTCTTTGCAGCAGGCCTATTAACCCTCTGCGCTACCTTACCATGAATCAAAACTTCCATGAGTCAAAACTTCTACTAGACAAAACTCCGATGTCGCCAGGAAGAACATTAATCTACGGCGTTTTCTTGACATTTTAATTGCTGCCTGAAAATTGCTAGAGGCCAGGAACGCGGTAGCAGGTGCTTTCAAGCACAATATAAACTAGCAAACAGGCACCCCCATGTGAAGTCAGCACCCGGTGTGGTGGCACCGGTCGCACCGCCCTAGAGCCGGCCCTGATCCAAACACACTTCCTAGCTCTTCGTCAGGGACATTCCCAGGGCTTGTCCAAGATGACTGCCTTAGTGGTGTGCTATGTCTTGTATTGCGGATTATTAAAACTCATTAATTTTCCAGACTCGGACCACTTCTCTGTGCAGGGCATAGCTAGAATAAGACAAGGTGCAGCTGAAAATTTGTGCTAGGTCGTCCTGATCAAAGCAGGAACTGAAGGAGCAGGTGATTTTGGAATGCAGCCTTGGAGGCCAAACCACAAAAGAGGCAGTTGATGATGATGATGCACCTGTGCTTGCATTACGATTCAACTGAGGTGCAATGACTTGAAGACTGCAATGAGAGAGGTCCTCTCTTTGAGAGATACAATGCTGCATGGTGGATCACCAGATACAAAGGTGCAACTGGAGGCTGACAGACAGTGCTTGGGGTGAGTGATCTTTCCTGGGCCAGTGTGTGAGTGGCCAAACACACAGCAAGAAGGGAACCACAATACTGATGCAGGACGCAATATAAAACCCATGTTTAAAGCTGCTACTCTGTGCACAAGGGTGGCATTATCATTGTGGGCCTCATTTACTGATCAGGATTCTACATGAACATGGGGCACCCGACGTGCAACTGCATCATAGGTTAATATTCAGCTTGATGGTTTAATCATAACAGAGAGGTAAAAACAGAGCTAAAAACTATTGACATCGCAATTCTAGCATTATGGCCTGTTGTACTGAGACCCATTTAGAGCATCACTTTCAACACCCGTTAGCTGACTAAAGTATGCACTTTCAGGAAAGGCCTTAATGAAGCTGCTATACTGGGGTCACATAGATGGTAATCGCATAGAAGAAGATTTGCTTATAGAGTGTATGGAGACTCCATACATTCTATAAACTTAAAGCTGCAACAATTTCGGACTATCTGTATGCTATACTATACCCCTGAAAAGATCAGTAAATGGCAGCAACAGATACAGGGGCTAAGGCGAGATGGAGTAGATAGAACATGCTGTCTCAAATGTGGCCATAAGGTGGCTGATATTCTTCATATGTTCTGCACTTGTCCTATGTTGTGCGATTTTGGGAGAAGGTTATTCAATATACTGGCCAATGTTTGGGACTTAATTTATCTCTTACTAATAAGGAGATCATGTTGGGGTTTAAAATGTGTGACAATTTTGCTATGAGGAGCTTTTTATCTATTGTACTAGTAACTGCCCGTCTTAGTATTGCAAGAGTATAGATCTCACCTAACCCTCCTACTTTTTTTGAATGGCTGGCTCTTATGAAAGATATTCATGAGAGAGAACGAGCATTGGTTAAAACTAGAGCTATACACTCATTGCAAAGGTTTTGTGGCATATGGGAATTTTTTGTCTGAATTGAATTGGCTGCTTCCCTAGAGACACATCCATCTATAGTTATTTTTCTCTCTTTTTCATGTATTTAATTTTATTGTATGAGTATTGACTAAATGTATATAATGAATTATTATTTTCTGTACCTCTGCTAATAATAAAATAAATAAAAAAATAAAAAAGTAAAAAATAAGAAGAAGATTTGCTAAAGATTCTACACAACAGACAATTGAGAGCAGAGCTACGCTTGACCCTATAAAGGTGACAGCAGGGGCTAAACAGATTTTTGGTAGCGAGATAGGGAAGCAGGATAATAAAAGAGACCAAAATTAATTTTGCGCCATTGATGGCACAGCAGCTGCCATCATAGGGGGGAGTAAATAATACAGGTGCAAGGTGGTGATGACATGACAAGCCTTACACTTGAAATGAAGGGGAGACTGCATTACATGGATGGTAAAATTGAATCTTTCATTTTGAGAATAGACCACATTAAGGAACTCCTTGACAAACAAGAAACCAGAATGGATATGGTTGAGTAGCACATATCTGATGTGGAAGAGAATGCAAACACATCAAAGGAGAAAAAGCTTGCAATGGAAAGGGTCCTAGAACTTATAGAAGGTTTAGAAGAAAGGTTGCAGTGTAACAATATCCGCATTCCAATAAGGATTATAAGTTGCAGGAATCACATACCATCCATACTAGTAGGCAGTTTATTTTTACAGTGTTTGCTCTGGAGAAGCACACATTCAGGATTTAAAATGAATCACAGTGGCTGGGGTTGACTTTACTATTAACAATGTATTTCTACTGGAAAAAACCCTTTTAGCAACATTAGGATAAGGATAGATTTGGGGAAAAACACAACGTTCTAATCTATAGCATAAGGTTTTGCATGCAGCTCTATGATGACAGTTCATAGGTCACTGTGCTATATTAGGATTGTAACTTAGGACCTGCAAATAACAAAAGGTTTTCTGTGACAAAAGCAGTATTCCACTGAGCTATCTGCATAAAATACAGCTTCTGTGATCTGCATGGTACACGTTCTGTGCAGCAAGCACATTAACCCTCTTCCCTATTTTATGACGAGTCACAACTGCCACTAGACAAAACTCCCATCTCTCTCCAGCAGGAATATTAATCACCAGAGTTATCTTGACATTTTTATAGTTCGTAAAAACTGCTGGACACACTAGCAACTCTGCAGCAGGTACTTTTAAACCAGCGCCCCCACCCCAGCTCTGTGTCAAGTGCAGCTGCACCGGTCGCACTGCCCTAAAGCCAGCCCGTGGCAAGTGTGTGTGTTGTGTTGTGTGGCTGTGTGATTGGGTGAATGTTAAATGAGCCCATGGCTGAAGGGATGAGTGAGTGTGTGGATGAAGGAGATGAATAAATGGCCAAGTGCATAGCTAGAGTATACATGAATGTTTTAGTGTTTTAATAAGGAGTGCAAAGAAGGCTGGATGAGGGTGAGTAAGTGCATGAAGCTTCAGACAACAGTGATAATGCTATAAAAATGACAGAAGTACACTTATGTACTACTTCAAGCATTGCGCCTTGGTCGTGCACATCAAAGCATCGTGTTCCCCCAGTTGAACGATGTACTATATCAATAAAATAAATGTGCAACTAACTGAAGCAGTGAAATGGGGAAGCTATCATAAACTGTAAATATTCAACCATATACTGAAAATTCATGAATTCATAAATCCAGCCAAAAGAGTCCTTATCTCTCTCCCGTTGTAGTCTGCATCGCTACACCTTTGAATGGGAGCCTGCCTTTATTTTTCATCAAAGCAGTAAAATCAAAAGAGGATATTGACTGTTTCAGCAGACAACAATATCCTTCTTTTCTGGACACTAACACAGAGTTAACCATCAGTGAGCTTTTAAATGAACAGGGTATGAAGAGTGTCTGAGAGGCAACATACGTCCAACCTGAAGCATCATCTTTGTCTGGCACCACTGACACCCAATGACACTACTTAGACCATGGACTCCACTGAACAGAAGAAATGTAGCACAATGTCTCTCACTGACGGTGAGTAGTAGTTTACTTTTCTTCTTAGCATAACACAGGCCCCTGGCACTTATACAAACCTATGAACTTAGCAGGGTATGTAAGGCAATGATTCCTAGACACCGGGGTCTCTGGGACAAGGCCCTGTAAAACTCGTTTTACTCCTGGGTCTCAAAAACGTTTCTGACTGACCTGGACATGTAATGCAAGTGCATTCAAATACCCCTCTTCACAGAACAGGTACACCTTGGGCAGAAGCAGTGTAGTTCACAAAGTCCGAAGACAGCTAGGGTAGCAACATTACAGGGTTTTCCCATCACAGGACTGGTACAAATTGGGCAGCAGCAATGCAAGCTTTACTTCCTCACAGAAGAGGGACAGTATGGCTTCCATCTCTCACAGAAGGCAATACAAGCAATCTTCCATTTCCAACAGAACAGACCCATCAGAGCAGATTAGTACTAGCTCTCATCTGTCACAGAACTTGAACAGTTAAGGCATGAGTGACATGCAGGTTAGAGACAGAGTCTAGAGAGAGTGCTTACATTTCTAAGATAGATGTATGACTTTGTAAGTATGCGCGTTCTGACACCATTCATTCATGACTCTGGTGATATTCCAAATCAGAATACAGAAAGTCCTGCTGCTGTTACTTCGAAATCTGCTATTTGTGTTGATTTTTGGGTGTTCCATGTATTGAGAAGTAGTTTTCACCTAGTAGGTCATTTTTATCTGGGGCATCCTCATCACAGCGTAACTAACTATGCCTTAGACAGGCAGACAAGTGTCAACCTCTCTAAGAGATGTTGAATGCACTCGCACCAGGTGCCGTGCTATTTCAGGCTCAGTGCTAAACCTGTACAAAATGTTGAGGGCTGCCAGTGAGCCCTACTGAAGTACAAAACTTTTCAAGTCCTATGTCTCTGGTGAAATGTGAGAGAGGCTAAACCGAGGACCGGAGAGTCCCGAATTGAGTAGAAGACAACACCAATGCCACAAGTGAAATTTACTGAGCTAGATTTGTCTGTGAAATGATAATCCTCGATGATGTAGACCAATACTGCAGTGGGACTGAGTGCCACATAGTGCTACAAACGTCTTTAAACATATGCTAAAAAATAGTAAAAAAATAGTGCATGTTAAAATGAAGGGACGGATTTACAAATATTTTGTGCTGGCTTTGCACCATAAAAGTGATGCAAACCAGCGTAAAACATTTTTTGTTTAAACTTGTTTTGCGCTGGAAAGTTGCCTAAAAGTAACACAGAGCAGGGCAAACTCTGCCTTGAATTACTCTGCATCAGAGGGGCGTTACATGGGGTCCCATTCTAGCACCCATGCTTTTTAAAACAAAACCTTATCTACTAACAGTATGTAGGGTTTAGCACCCAAAAAAAATGTCACTTTGAAGTAGGCTTCAAAAGGAGAAATAGATGTATTTCTCCTTTCTTTTCCGACTTTGCATGTGTGCAACACTGTGTACAACACACATACAAAGTGGGAAAATGTTTACAGTTTGTTTAGGCATAATATTTTGTACTGCAAGGGTACTCTTCCAGTACAAAACCTATGCTAGACTCACGCAGACAGCCGTAGTGACACCCTTGGTGAAAAGGTGTATTTGTGATACTCGACAGCCTGATTGTGCGCCGGCGCTAGGGAGAGGGGAGGAGAGTGCCATATCTCTGTAGATATGGCACTTTCCTCCTCTCTCCCTGTCACACATGGCAGCAGAGCAACTTGTGGGTGCTAATCTAAGCTGTGTGTGGCCCTAAGAGTCTGTACATGCAAATTACTCACAAATAGCAGTGCTTGCTTAGTTTGTTTGTAGAATGTTGATTTAAGATCTGACTGTAAGCTAATCTGGACAAATGAAATAGGTAAGCAATATAAAGGTTTTTCTAAATGTGTGTAATGTATGAAATGTTTTCTTTAAGTATGTAAGCATAATTCATTTTTTGTTAGAAACGTGGTTTTGTAAAATGGCTAACAAACACAAAAACATTACAGTTTCAGTAGTGCTATACATGTTACAAGTTGTTCAATGTTGTCACTTGAGTTTCAGTTGCTATATTGACAAAGCTTTAATGTCTCTTCTCACAAATGGTGTGAAAGATGTCAGTAGAGTTTTTGTCAGAGGTTAAACATCCGTACTGTGCAAATCCCACAGGCGCTCAAAGCAAGGGTGTGTAACTTTTCTTTTACTTCTTTGTTCTTGGCTAGGTAGCGCTTGAACCTGCTGATATTCTCAATTGTTAATGAAAACAATGTGATTGGATGTATTCAGTTATTCCTAAATGTAATTGTTTTAAGCTGCATACCTTGTTGTTTACATTTAAACAAATTACCTTTTTATGTATCTAAAAAAGATATTTTGATAAATTAATGCGCTAACAACTCTTTAAATTAATGATAATTTATAATGACCACATTTGCCAGTAAAATTGAATTTGGCTAAAATCCCTGGACTGCAGCAAGCTCTGCTTGTACCAAAATGAGTCCAACAAAGCAATATATGGTATACAATCAAACACAGCAACCTACTAGACCTCTTGAAACATAGAATGGGCTTATCTGGAACAGTGCTAAACTGGTTCACTTCCTTCCTCCAAGACAGAACGCAAAGATTCAAGATCAAACAATCTTTATCTAACCCCACCCCAGTCACCTTGGGAGTACCCCAGGGATCTTCCCTCTCCCCAACACTCTTCAATCTGTTTATGGAACCACTCACTGAGCTTCTCAACTCCTCAAACATCCAATATCACATGTATGCCGACGACACACAACTCTACATTAAGGTCCACTCTCTAGAAGACATCAAGTCCCTTAACTCAACGCTCCAAAAAACACAGACCTGGTTGGCAAGCAACCATTTAAAACTTAACACACTAAAAACAGAATTCCTCCTTATTGCTCCCCCCAACCAAACAGCCATGATCCACGAGTGGATAAAGCACCTAACTGCACTCAATGGTCATCCTCGCATCGTTGATTCCGCTAAATCCCTAGGAATAACTCTGGACAATAAACTAAATATGCAGAAACACATCAGCGCTGCAACTAAAGGAGACAATTTTCAGATGAACATCCTGAGAAAACTGAAACCCTTCATACCCGCGAATTACTTTAAACAGGCAGTTCAAACTCTAGTAACTCCCAGAATAGATTATGGGAGTGTCGCTCTCTGTGGCCTTCCCAGATCAACGACCGCTCCGCTAAGAGCCTCAATCAATGCAGCCGCTAGACTCATCACAGGCTCCAAAAGAAACTGCCACATTTCCCCTGACCTTCGTGCCCTCAACTGGTTACCTTTTGAGGCCAGAATCCATTTGAAAATCGCCTGTATGACACATAAGGCATTGCACCACAAAACCCCGAGATACCTGGCGAAGAAACTAATACTATCGGGTGGTAACAGAACTACTAGGAGTTCTGACAATCTTCTACTTAAACCACAACGCTTCTCCAAGAAAAAAACATACAATCTTACCTTCTCAGGAATGGCCCCCAGGATTTGGAACGCACTGCCCCCAGAAACGAGACTTAATCCATCCGCTGCTTTCTTCAAAAAAGAAGTTAAATCGATGTTCTTGTCCAGATTCACCTGAACTCTCCTATACACTCTTGTAGATATGTGCTAGTCTCTAATAGTTATCAGTAATGTACTCGCATAACTCTTCGTATTTATATGTCTATGTCAATCACCTGCATTTGCCCTGTAAAGCGCTCTGATATCCGCAAGGGTCTTGTTCGCGCTATACAAAACTGTCAAAATAAATAAATAAATAAAATAAAAACAAGAATAGGCCCAGTAGTGCATGGATTCAGTTAAAAAAATATTACTCTATCCTTGTCACTATTATTCATAATTTAGGCTTAAGCTGTGCAGCACCAAGTCACAGCAACTAGTTTTGATCACATCTCCGGACTCCGTGCACAACATCAACACTTCCCACGTGGGAAACAATATTGCCACAGGCTCATCCTACCATGTATGCAAACACCAGTTTGCACCAAATTGTCCCACTCAACCAAGCCGTCCAGGTTAACTTGATGCATATCCACACACTCATTTTCATATTGACAAATTAGCTATCTTCAAGCAATTCAAATGATGAAAGGCAAGACAGCTGCAGTATCATTTCTTATGATATAGTAAACAAATCAAGTACAAGGGTGCCAGCGCAGGAACGTTGTTACATCGATTTACTGCCAAAAAAGGTCAGAGGTGTCAGTAAAAAATGATTGATATGCGACCGTAAATTAGTAGCAAAACATTCATACATAGCACATTCAATTTGCTATTTGGAAGGGACACCCTAAACATGCCTCCGACAAATACCGAATGCCTAACACATATTGTGATTTGATAACGTATTACCAAATTGGAATTTGTGCTTTTGCACATTCAAAAAGAATATTTTCTCTCGCAAAAGGCCCGATTCGCAGAATTGGGCCATTTCCAACTGCAAAAATGCTTTGTAAATATGACCCCTAAGTTCCTCAATGAACAGTGGCATCTCCAAAAGTTATTTACATCACGATTTTCATTGGGAATCCTGATGTAATTGCGCTCCTTTTCAGTAGGGTGGTCTCTCACTCACTCATATTGATTTTTGGCATGCCCAATAGCAGCCTTCTCATTGAGTTCAAATTATGTTTTTGTTTTTCAAAGCAGTAGATTACATTGATTTGCTCTTCATCCTTTTTGATGTTATCTGTTTACTCAGAAAACAGGAGTTTCAATTTGCAGGTTTCTTTTGCCGACAAAGCAAATACCACAGGGATATATGAGTCTGAATTTATTTTTGTATGTATTCATTCATGGTTTTCTATATTAGGAACTAATATACTGTGAAATATACACAGTATATTGTTACAATAATGGAATTGAGTTGCTAAACATACGTTGAAAAAAGCACAGGAATCTGCATGTGTGCTGTTCAGGGAAAGGTCCACGTTTTAAAATGAAGTCAACAGTGCAATGATATCTGCTAGAAAGTTTTTCTTATTTTAAATATTTCATGGGAAGGATTTATGATGGTAAAAGGTTGTAATGAGTTTCATACTTTGGGAACACACGGCGAGAAGGACTGCATCAAAGTTTTTAATTTTCAGAAAAGTGTATTTTCAGCAGTCTGAGTGGAGTGAAAGCCTCCCCAGATTGCTAATTTTTAAGCTTGGTAGTTTTCCACAAGAATGGAGTATTTTATGAACTATACAAGCCAACTTCAATAAACTCCTGGTTTCAAAAGGAAGCCATTTTAAAGTGATTAGTACTGGAGCTGTGTGTACAGATAGGTTGTAAGATGAAATATTCCCAACAAAAATATTGGTGACAAAAATATCACATACTAAATATCAAGGCTACAAATTTTAAAAATAATTAATACAAAATAATATGAAATAATATTAATTAGAATTACAAACACTAAGGGGCCGATTCCGAAGTCGGAGGGACCGGAGTTCATCTGACACCAGCATGGAACTGTAACCGAACGGCCTCCTGTTGTCGGTTACAGCTCAGGAATTAGGATGCGACGAGCCATGTTCGATCGCATGCCTTTACTTACAATGGGAGCATGCATTCCAAATGGAATGCTCAGAGGTGCAGTTCATTCCTGCACCACGTGGCAGACACCCCAAGGTGCCTGCCACCGGGTGCAGGGATCAACAGGGGGGCACCATAGGTACCCCCTGGGCCGCCATTCGGCGACCTTGCACCCATGCGGGCCCTGCTGGGTGCCCCCAAAGCTGTTTCCTGATGCCTTTTTGTGCTGGGAAGGCCAGCACAAAAAGGCAGTGGGAAACTGCCATCGTAATCCCTCGGCCAGAAAGAGCCGGCCGGGGGATTACTGTGGGCCATCCGAATGGCGGACGTGCTCTCCGAGCCCGTCTTAAGCCATTCGGAAGACCGATTCAGATTGCCGATCGAAATGGCTCGGTTGGAAGGGAATCTGAATCGGTGATTATGATGCGGGCAGGAGGGCTCCGACCGACGGTTGGAGCCCTTCCTGCCCGCATCGTAATTGGGCCCTTACAATTACAATACAAATGTATATATTACTAGAAAAAAATAATTAAAAAAATATACTTGGGTCAAATTCACTACTTTGACTAGAAAATTAGCAACAGTAGGGAAAGACTGAACTGGACGTAGGTGGGGTGATATTTACTACTTCCACTCCAACGTAAACAACTGTAGGAAAAGTGCTGGACTCTGGAGTGGTTATATTTATTATTCCTACTCCAACCTGATCAATAGTAGGGAAAGTGCGGGACGTTAACGGGGATATATTTACTATTAACATTCCATGCAGAGCAACAGTAGGGAATGTGTAGGACTTTAGAGGGGTTAGATTTACTGTTCCCACTCAAACGCAAACATACAATACATTTCCAATAACTAGAAAGAACATACGGCTGACTGAGGTACTGCACCTCTAATCCAAATATTTCAAAATTGTCCAAAATCCCGTGCATACACTTCCGGAGCCCGCCGTACTTGGTCTCCACTGATTTCCCAGAGGTAAAATTTGTTGCAAGAGGGAAGGTGCACCGGTCAAAGAAGTCCACAATGTTACCAACTTTTCCAAAATGTATTTTCTTTATTTTGTATCAAAAAGAGTATAGGGCAGCAAAAAGTCAGCCAACGCGTTTCGTTCCTATTGGAACTTCATCAGGGCTCATATATATTCATCGAAAACATGTGATAAGTCGTCACAAATATGTTGAGGATCACAATCCACCAATCCAAGGTTTAAAAAATACACAAATGTCGTATCTTGTCTGTAAGTAATGGTGCCAGTACTGTCCTGGAAATTATTCAATATTATGTGATCCAAAACCCTAAGTTGGGTATACTCAAAGTTGGGAAAACACGCCCTGATACGGCGCACTCCAACGTTCCTATTCGGGGTTGTAATTTGGATCACATAATATTGAATAATTTCCAGGACAGTACTGGCACCATTACTTACAGACAAGATACGACATTTGTGTATTTTTAAACCTTGGATTGGTGGATTGTGATCCTCAACATATTTGTGACGACTTATCACATGTTTTCGATGAATATATATGAGCCCTGATGAAGTTCCAATAGGAAAGAAACGCGTTGGCTGACTTTTGCTGCCCTATACTCTTTTTGATACAAAATAAAGAAAATACATTTTGGAAAAGTTGGTAACATTGTGGACTTCTTTGACCGGTGCACCTTCCCTCTTGCAACAAATACAATACATTTCCATAAACATATAAAAATAGTTGTAACAATATATATACTTTAAATAGATTATTACAAACTAAAAACACAAACTTAATATATAAAAGCATGCATAAAACTATATTAAAAATTACATAAATAAAACATCAAAAATGATTTAAAATACTTCTTACCTTTATGCCCTAAAATTCCAGCAACAATGAAAAGCAAATTAAAATAACCGTAACTGAAATAACACATTATTTTTAAAAACTAATAGCACTATAAAAGTAATTATTATACAAAAACCCTTAAATATAATATTAATAATTAATATCTGAATTATTAAAAACAAAAAATCCATGCAATCAATTATCTAATTAACCACTTAACAAATAGAACATATTACCATAATTTTAAAATTATCTATTAAATAACTACAAAATTACATAATTACCTGATTAACAAATTAAAGCTTCTAAACAATTATAAACATTTTAATAATAAATATTTAAAATACTTTCCACCCCATTGCCCTACAAATTCAAAATCAGGCTAAAAAGGACGTACAATAAACAAAACTTTAAACTGTATTACCACATAAAAACACATTAAAAATATTTTAAACATACTTATCATTAAAGGTCAGTCATTGGTCGGTGTCACAGAATTTAGTTACCTGGGAATTATTTTCAACTCCCTAGGCACTTGCCCCCACCAGGTGACCTCTTGCCACTTGAAGCTCAATAGATCGGCGGGAGCAGCTTTTAATCTTTCTAGTCCCATACCTCAAGGCAATATCTCACCTCTGTTAAAAGTATATAACGCCCAATGTATCCTGGGGGCAATGTATGGGGCAGAGGTTTGAGGTTATCAACATTTTTCTTCACTCCAGTCCGAAGAAAATCGCATCTGCCGGTGGTTTTTATACCTCCTTTCAACGGCTTCGAGTTATATTGCTCATGCGGAGCTAAACCAGCAATTCATTGAGGCTAGGTTCTCTTGGCCCCCCTGTTGCTCTGCAGTACTGTTTGGTTTAATCCTCATGCCAAGCTCTGCAGAGACATTATCTTGGACTGCCTCGGTTTGGATAATGGGCATGCAATACCGTGGCTAAGTTACATATCAAGTTCACTAAAGGCATTGGAGTTATCTTCTCTTTTTTCTTCTCCTACAATTATAAAAAAAGAAGACAAATTGCGGGTTGAGCAATTATATCTGCAGTCCCATGAAGATAGTAGACTAGCAGCTGAGACCATGAAACGCACAATGCTATGTTATCACAGATCACTTGCTTCTCCCGAGTCAGCTTTCTATCTCTCACTTGAACTAATGCACTGGGAGAGATCATTGATTTTTCGTTTTAGATCCAGTACTATATGCAGCTTTTGTGTTTTGTTAGATCGCATGCCACTATGGGGAGTTCTGCTCCACCTTGTTTCTGTAATGGCATTTCGGAACAGTCCTTGTTGCACTATATATTTTTTTGTACTTATTTTAACTATGCCCATAAGCACTTTCTCAAACCATTGTTAAAAACCCTTGGTTATCGCAGGAGTAGAGAAGCTTTATGTCACTTGCAATTGTTGAACACTTTGAGCATTTGCTTTAGTCAATGTTTTAAAAGCTGTTATTAGAGCCAGGAGAACTATGAAGGGCTAATATTTTTCATAGGGCGAGGATGGTGTTTACTTTTATTGCTGATATTTTTGCTTTGTGTGGCTTTAATGATCTATTACTGTGTACATTGGAATTTTAAAGACCTTAGGGCCACATGTATGAAAGTATGAAATAGCGAGTTCCTAATTGCGATTTCCTGAGAATCGCAATTAGGAAATTACTATTTCAAATGTATGAAACTCTTTTGAGTTTCATTTGCGATTCCTAGTGGGTCGCTGTTAGAAATGGGGGTCTCTAGTTGGTAAGGACTTGCACCTTTGTCCAAGTAGGGACCCTTCTTCCTAGTCAGGATAAGGGAGTTACACTCCTAAAATAACCCCTGCTCACCCCCTTGGTAGCTTGGCACGAGCAGTCAGGCTTATCTCAGAGGCAGTGTGTAAAGCATTTGCACATAACCAACAGTAATACAGTGTAAGTACTACAAAAGGACACCACACCAGTTTAGAAAAATATCCAATATGTTTATATACTTAACACAAGACCAAAAACGATGAAAAACTCAACAATACAGTATTTAGAAACCTTCAGCTATCAAAATAACCTTGTAAAACAGTTCCTTGAAGTCGATAGCTCCCTCTGGGGCTATCACGGCGTTGTGAACAAACAAATCCAAACAGTTCTGGCTGGCCGCGATGTCGCGGGCCAGCTACTGTGTCAGGTAAACACGCAAAACAGTACCTTTAGAAATGCAGGGCGTCGGCGACCTCTCGTTGAGCTTCCGAAAGCACGGCGTCCTCAGGTGTCTGTTCCAGAGGTCGGTGCAGGGGTCGTCGGGCCCTGGAAGTCTCACGCGTTGTAGATCGATCTCCTCGCTGTTGAAGTCAGGCGCACTGGAGTCGGCGGGCGTCGGGTGCTGCGGTGCGACATGCTGCGGTGCAGTGTGCTATGCCCTCAGGTCGCGGTGCGAGCAGTGGCTCGATGGCGGCGTCGGATGGCGTCATCGGTGAGACCAGGGTCGCGGTGCGAAGTGATGCGGTGCTTGTCGCGGTGCTCGCAGGTCACGGTGCAAGCAGCGGCGTCGTCATTGCGGAAGCGCTGTCATCGGCTGACGAACTGGAGTCGTTGGTGCCAGCGTCGGTAGGCCAAGGCTGCGGTGCGGGATGAGGGTGGTGTGTCGTGTAGCTTTACGAGCGGTGCCCCGAACCACGGTGCAAGCAGCGTGGTCGATTTCAGTGTGGAGCGGCATCGTCGGAGATACCAAGGCGGCGTCGTGAAGCGAGGCGATGCGGAGTGCGTTGCCCACAGGTCGCGGTGTGAGTAGTGGCTCAGTGGTGGCATCAGCAGGCGTCGTCGGTGAGACCAGGGTCGCGGTGCGGCGGGGCCCTCTGCGGTGCCTTCAGGACACGGAGTCGGCAGCGGCGTCGTAGACGGCGTCGGGTTGCTTTTTCTTCTGTTGCAGCACAAAACACACAGGCCCCAGTGCTGAGGGCCGAAGAACTTGAAGTATTTGCTGTTCCTGAGACTTCTTGAACAGGGGGCAAGCTCTACCTCAAGCCCTTGGAGAAACTCACAAAAATAGATTGCAGAAAGTTCAGTCCAGTCCTTTCACTGCCCAAGACAGAAGCAGCCACTGCAGGCCAACACAGCAAAGCACTCAGCAAAGTAGTAGTTCCTCCTCACAGCTTCTCCAGCTCTTCTTCTTGGCAGTCTTCTTGGTCCAAAAGAGTTCTAAAGTTCAGGGGTTTGGGCTCCACTTTTATAGCCCAAAATCCTTTGTCCTCTCAGGCAGAGAATGTCTGTGCCCAGCCAGAACCAGTTCTGCCCTCTCTGGTGTGGCTTCCTGGCAGGAGGTGGAGACGGCATTGCCAGAGGCAGACCAGGCCCATTCAGGTGAAAGGAAATCTCCTCCCCCTACTCTAAATGCAGCCCAGGTCTATACAGCCCTTTCCTGACCCACCATGACTATCTGGAGCCACTGCTGCTCCCCAGCCCCTGTCATCCAAAACCCAGACAGTCAATCCACAAACCCAGCAGAGGCCTGCTGGATGGCTGAGCAAGAAAATACCTACTTTCTAAAAGTGGTATTTTCAAACACAGAATGTAAAAATCACCTTCACTAAAAGATGCATCTTTAGATTCTGAGTTCAGGCATACTAAACTTTATTTTTCTACCTAGTTCCCCGGGCCCGTTATATTTATAAGATGCTATAAACAAACTCCCCATTCTGTCCTATGGGAACAGGTAGCCTTGCAATAGTGAAAAACGGAATTGGCAGTAATTCACTATCAGGACATGCCACACACACCAGGGCATGTCCTACCTTTCACATACACTGCACCCTGCCCACAGGGGTACCTTGGGCCTACCTTAGGGGGGACTGACATGTAAGAAAAGAGAAGGTTAGGGCATGGCAAGTGGGTGCCCTTGCCAAGTCGACATGGCAGTACCAGACTGCACACAGGGTCTGCAATGGCAGGCCAGAGTCACATTCACAGGCTGTTGGTGTGGGTGGCACAATACGGTGCTGCAGCCCACTAACAGCATTTGATTTACAGGCCCTGGCACCCTCAGTGCACTTTACTAGGGACTGACAAGTAAATCAAATATGGCAATCATGGAAATACCAATCCATAACACAGTTTACAACAGGAGCACTTGCACTTTACCACTGATCAGCAGTGAGAAAAGTGCGCAGAGACACTAAGCCAGCAAAAACAGTAAAAACCGTGAGGTCAGAAAGCAAAAACTCAGGGGAAACACGCAAAAAGATGCCAAGTCTAACAGTCGCAAATCGACCTACCTCATTAATATTAATGAGGTAGATCGTAGTTTGCAACCCCCTAGGAATTGATAAAATCACGGGGATGGTGGATTGCTGGGGTCAGCAGACCACCATGTCCATAATTGCTTTTAAATAAAGCATTTTTTTTTTTAAATGCAGCCCGTTTCCCCTAAAGGAAAATGGATTCCGTGGGACCACTGCCTGCTCTTAAAAAACGGTTTTACAACCATTCCCAAAGGGGAAGGGGTCCCTCGGGGACCCCTTCCCATTTGCGAATGGGTTACCACCAACTTGAAGGTAAATTGAGAAGGTTTTGCGGCCGCATTCACAGTCACAAAGCATTCATAAATACCGTTACGATTCGGTATTTGGAAGGGACGCCCTAAACACGCACCTTCCACATACCGAATCACAAACCCATTTAGCGATTCGGGAATAGGTTACTGAATCGCAAACTAGGGTTTGATACTTGTAAAAAGCCTTTTTTACGTTCGCAAATGGGCCGATTCTGTGAAACGGCCCGTTTGCGAATGCAAAATTGGTTGATACATGTGGCCCTTAATCTGACGATTTGCACATTCTATGATGGCACATGCACTCAGGCACTTATTTTTACTGGCTGCTGCTAATTGTTGATCGAGGAGTTTTGCTGTTTTTAAATTGTATTTATTGATGATTTTCCACCCCTGGAATTTTAACAATGATGGACTCATATGTGTTTAATATTGCCTTATTTTGTGTTTTGTGGCACGATCGGTCGAATAAAGATTTTTTTAACTTAAACATACTTAATATTAAAGTATTAGAAACTTATAACACCACAACTAATAAAACTCAATTAAGTAATTAAAAACAATATTTTGTAAAACAATTCTTCCCCATGACATCTTTGACATCACAATATTTTTGTCAATATATTATTTAAATGGTATTTCGGCAGAATACCATACAGCACAATTTGGTTCCTGAAAATAGAATAGCAGTTGCATGTGGCGCAGTCTGTAAACAAGTAAGGTGAATTCTAAAAACACCAATGAGTAAGGAACAGTTATAACCAAGCCTCAATCGCAATAGCAATTGAAACACTTATTCGAAACCTTTACTGTACTATGGACATTCATTCCATTAAGTAGTCTGAGTTTTTATTGTGCTGCTCTCACTAAGCTCTTAGGGGCAGATTTACAAGCCCCTTGCGCCACTTTTGCGTCACTTTTCCTATGTTAAAAATTACGCAAAAGTGGCGCAAGGGCCTTGTAAATAAGCCCCTCAGTGCCTCATTACGATGTCGGGCAGAAGGCCATCAGACAACTTGTTGGGGCAGTCTGCCCGACATCTGAGGGATCTGTCTGACCGCTGTATTAGGATCCAGGTGGTCCGACCGATGCCTGAAGGGGGAATCCGCTCTGCCTCTAACAGGCTCACGGAGCCCGTCGGGGAGGAGGGTGGATTGTAATCCCCAAAATGAAGGAGGTGCCTGCTCAGGCACCGCTGTGGGGCTTATGATACACCTTTCTGACAGCCTTTTCATGTTGGTTCTTCCACCATGAAAAGGCTGGAGGAAAAGGTCATTTGGGGCCCCTAGCAGGGCCCCTGTCCCCCAGGGCCCTCCGCTATGGGCCCTGGGGTGCACCTGTGGTGTCCCCGTAAACATGCAGTGGCAGGCACTGAATGGTGCCTGCCACACGGTGCATGGATGTTTCAATAGTGTATTCCTTCTATTGCGGCTTGTTCTGCAGCCCGCAGCACAAGCCGCAATAGGAAACACTTTCCAACCGCCGTGAAGGCGGTCACATCCAAATAATGGTAGCGGGACTGCCGACTCCTTGTCGAGCAGATCGTTTCTGCTACAATGCCGGTTGGACGCTCGTCCAACGAGCATCATAATGAGGCCCTTATTGTTGATGCATCAATTCAGATTTTGGTCATGGATGAACCCTAAAGATATAGAACTTTAATGAATGGATAGCTTGAAATAGAAAGATGTAGTGGATCAAGTCCAGGGTGTGAGGGGTGACAGGAGCCAGCAGGGAACTCTGTTTAATTGGGTTCAATGTAACATGCAGAAGCAACATCCAAGACTGAAGGTGCGTGAGTGACTACACTAGGTTGGAGATATCATGCAAAAAGGAAACTGTATATTACAAATGAATGTCATATGTGGTGGATTTAGGTATCTGATATCTCTTTTTTGAGGAAGGCTTGTTAAGTAGGTTTCCTTTAGGTAGAGTGTTATAAATGGTCATAACTAGGACACTTATAGCATGTATAGCATCCATATCTAAGGAAGTCCTCTGTAGTTTTTCTAGCAAATTTACAAGAAGCATCAACTCTAGCTAATCAGACTTTGAGTGATAGACCACTTTTCTACCAGTGATCTCGAACATGTGTGGAAGATATGGATCACTGGCCACAACAAGCAGGTTTTCTGCACCTGGGAGAGTTACATATATACATGATCAACTTTTGAAAATTGCATTTAAAAGAGATATGTTTAACAGAATTGAAACTGACCATGCTTTTAGTCACTTCTGTTGCACATCAAAACATATCGTAACAAATGTGGAGTTGAATGTAAATGTGAATGCTCATTTGATTCTGGACAACAATATTCGTACCTTATGAAGATCTTCCTCAATCTTTGTAATGCTAATTTGCATTTGCCTAAATTTCATTGGCTGAGCATGAACAGCCAAAGACTTGCCTAACCCATTCTGCTGAGTGCCCACATGCAACATTTACCTCATAGGTCCTGAGTATGAGATGAAATATTGACACAGAGATGTTGTTTTTATGTTTCTATATCCATCTGCCTTGTGACAGCTAGACAAGTTTATTTTTTATGTATGTGCCCCGTGCAATCTTTGTCAATGGAAACCATTGCAATATTACTACTCTGATATATGTGGCACATTCTGGTTGAATGATTTTTGACACTTGTAAAAATTGGAGTTTTAGTTTGGGTGGTGTGAACCCACCTCAAATAATAATCACAATCCTTGTTAATGTGAATGACAATAGTCACTAAGTAAGCCTGTGCTCAATCTCCTAGTAGCTATATGACAGAGAAGTCAGGTTTAACTTAGAGGTAATGTGTAAATTATTTATGCAGTACTCCAACAGTAAAAAAGTGAAAATACAACACAAGAAAAATTCCAAGCCAATTTAGAAAAATAGAGAATATTTTAGTAAATACAATTAGATGCAAATGACAAAATTCAAATTAGTAGAACTGGAGATATGAATTGTTAATGGTTTCCTTTAAAATAGTTCCAAAAGCACTAAGCATTAACCATGGACAACTGGTCAAGCTGGAAAGGGACAAGGGTAAAATTTAAGGCTGACCACAATGAAGCATGAGTTGTCCACAAGGCCCAGGTTCATCCCAGTGACAAAGTTACCTTTTTCACTGAAAAACCTTTATGTTGTAAAAACTCTTCAGCGGAGCCAGGCAGCTGACTTGATCTGAGGAAGAGCTCAAAAACAATGGGGAACGGCTACACAAGTTCTTGGTGCTGATTGGAAGCTGATCGGCGTCAAGTCCAGTGAAGCCATCAATTGAGTGTTGCTTAGCTTCGAGTCCAGGTAAGCCATCAATTGGGTGTTGCTCAGGTCGAATCCGGTGAAGCTTTTAATGTAGGGTTGTTGGCATCGATGCTCCGCCTCAAGTCCAGTGAAGCTTTCAATTAAGGCGGGAGAAGTACACTCTAACCACAGTCAAGAGTCCAAGACCTTAGGGACAGTAGTTGGGGGTCAGGACTCACTCCCACAGAGGCCAGAAGAGGGGGCCAGTTCAGGACCATTTGGGACTGGTCAGCTGGAAAGCAGGAAAAGTCCTCTGGAAGCTTTTTATAGTCCTGTTGCCCAAACAGGTCAGCCACCTGACCCTTGGAATAATTTCTTGGGTCTTGGGTCCAAAGTAAGAAGATTCAGTCTTCCTTCAGATTATTTAGACAGCAGGACACTCCTTCTTCTCATTCTTCTCAGGTCCAGTAGTGTTCTCTGGAGGGTACTTGGGAGACAGCATTTATGCCCAGTGCCAGCCTGTGGGTGGGGGAACCACTGGACACACCCTAGCCAGTGAGGTAAGAGTTCCCAGAAGAGACCCTACTGGCTTTTACAGCACACCCTATGTGTATTACTATAAACTATCCTGCAGTGCCCCTCTCTACCTAACCGAAGTGTCAGGGCCTTTCTTCCCTTAGTCAGGCCCCCGGGCACACCCAGAGATGAGGCTATGATAATGGGCAAACCCTCCCACGTGGAAACTCCAACCCAATTCTGGGGCAGCTCCCCCTTCCACTTGGCTTGAAGCCACACTGACTAGAGGGACAAAGGAAGGGGGCAGGCCTGGTGTCAGGTTCATCTGCTGTGACAGGTCAGGTCTCTTTGTAGTGTAACTGGTCTTGAACAGAGTCCCCGCCCATCTTGTCAAGGGAATGTAGTGTAGTTCCTATTTCCCTAATAGGCTCTGTGCATTGGAATAATATAACCTATAGGTTTGACATAGGACTAAGGTCGGTATGTCCCTATCGATTATATTAAACTTAATTACCTGTGCCAGCTAGCTCAGAGGCCGCTAGAAACTTCTTGAAGACAAGAAGGGAATAGTTTCTGGCAACCACATAACATAAAACCCTGATCCCTCAGGATCGTGGAAACAATATACTACTTTTCATTCAGTCACTCATCTCAGAGAAGTACATAGAAGAAACAGTCGGGTGTGTTTACAATAAAATTTATTGCACAGTTGTTGTTCTAGTACTGGTAATATGTGCTGCGACAACTGTTGGACAGTAGCAGAGAAATATGGCCAGCAGTGCAGTTAAATAAAAATGCATGGTACAGTTTTACCATTGTGCAATAGTAATGAACACATACATGAAATGCAGAATGCATTAAGATAAAGCCTATACCCCTATGATGCCTAACTAGATGTACCTAAGTGTACCTAGCATGTGTGTAGGTCTTTAGAGAGCCAAGAATCCCCTAGGATTTAGTCTAACCCCATTACCTTAGTGGGACTTCATCCTGGTGTTGAGCTGGACACCCCAGGATGGGTGGAGGGACCTCTGCCAGCTGGAGCTGTGGCATGATGCAGGTTGCAGCGTCTCAGGTCAGAGTGGCGGCATGGAAAGTCTCGGTCCTCTCTAGTTTGCTTGGGCAAAGGGAGGTATATTTATACTTGATAGATGCCTTGGAGTGTTAATACTGACGTACAGTCGGTCAGAGGAAGACGTCAGGAATGAACCCTTGGGAAATAGTGGTTCATGCATATTTAATGAGACCTTGGAGAAATCAATAATCCTGTGCTAGGGAAAATCCCAAGAGCGAAGGGTCTTTTTTAAGTTAGTCACTTTTGGGCATGGATATGGCGTATGTAGAATGGACCGTCTTCTGCACCCAGAGCACACGTCAGATAAGGGACAGACTCTGTTGCTCGTTATTTGTAAAGGGAGGGCCAATGTAGGGGAAAGGTCCTGCCTGTCTCTGTGGAACGAAGGATTTGAGCCTCTGAAACAGCGCACCTATCTTAGGGCCTCAATCCATCACATAACAGGAAGACCAACACCTCCCCATATCCAAGTCCTTTGTACTCTGTTTGGGAGCAATCTACATCTCACCTTTCGAGTAACCATCAGCAGTCAGGTTGAATACTGACAGAAAGGCCTCCAGAGGGTTAGGCAGGGACTGGTAACTTTTCCTAAAGTACCTTTACCAACATAGTTAGTCAGAATTTGATTTCACCATTACATTAGATTTTGAATAACTATTAAAATAAGTAATTGAATTATACATTTAGCTGCTTGCAATGCAAAATCTTCAGTTTATGATGTTAACATGTAATCCAGTGTTTTCCTTTGTGGATGCTAACTTGCCACATTGAAAAGGGCTTTTGGGGCATTTTCTCTGCCAGGACTTGTGTACCATTAACTTCTACATGTCCTACTTTTAAATACCATGCACCCTGCATCGTTGGGAAATAAGACCTACCTTAGGGGTAATTTATAAATATTTAAAATTAAGGTTTAGACCTGTCAAATAGGTGATTTTAACAGGTCAAATTAGCAGTTTAAAACCTGATCAACCAGGCTTCAGTGGAGGCCTGAAGACATGCTTTACAGTGCTACTGTAATGGGTCGCACAATGAGTGCTACAGCCTTCTAGTAGCATTTAATTTACATGCCCTGGGTGCATGTAGTACAGTAAAGTAGAGACATATGAGTAAATTAAATGTACCAATTAGGTGTATGCCAATTTCTCAGTACATTTTAAGGGAGAGCACAGCACTTAACTACTGGTTAGCAGAAGGTAAGTGCTCAGAGTCCTAAAGTCAACACAAACAGTTCAGGCACAAATCTGGGGGAATACCATGCAACAGATTAAAATAGTAAATACATTAAAAAAAGAATCACTGTTGTTGCCCCATACCAGAATTACTCCTACTGAGGGCCAAAGTAATGTGTGGCAGGGGAATAATGGGGCTTGCAAATATTCGGGAAATTACATGCTAGAATCACTGTTTCAATTCTAAACCCTGCTTGTTTTCCTCAGTATTTCAGATGGATAGCAGCTGAAGTTGTTAGGTGAAAAAACAAGATTCATAATTACGATGGGCCCACTAGCTCCCATTACTGGGTCCATTGGTATTTATGGGCTATTCAGAAAGATGGCCCTAGAATACGAACAAATATCTCTGGACCTTGATGAGGCACTCAGAGTAGCTATCACTGGCTAGATCTCATCATGGGCCTATCGTCACCAGTATAAGAGGCAAAGGGAGAAGCTTACAGAGACCTAAGGGTGAGCCTTAGGTAAAAAAAGAATACCACGGCTCTACAAATGCCCTGTTGACAGTATTTCACTAAGGGCCCAATTACGAGTTTGGCAGTGCGGCACAGGGTCCGCCCCACAACCGCACCGCCAAACCTGTGGTGAGGCCACCTGCCAAATGAGGAGTTTCCTCCTGTCTAAAGGGCTTTTTTTGGCATTCCCACAGCGGTGCCATTAAAAACAGGCACCACAATGGGAACGTTCTGCATTCCTAACTGCTGTTATATTTTGAAATATTTGTACATTTAATTTACAGGCATTTAGATTTTGTGTTTTAGAAATCTGAGGTACTACAGTCTTTACTTTCACTCGCCGAGGGAGTGCCGCGGGGCGGTGAGGCGGGGCGGGGAAGGGGCAGGGTGGGGGGGTAGTGCATTTGGACTTACGATGGACAGAACTCCCTCTGAGTTCTGTCCGTCGTATTTCCGAGTCCACTACCCCCCCCCACCCTGCTCCTCCCCCGCCCCGGCTACCTCCCCGTGGCACTCCCTCGGCGAGCCGCCACTGCATTATATGATGTTTGCACCTTATAACAAAACTGTTTTCTAATGAAATGTTTTCTACTTTTCTTTGATCTCGGATATCAGTGTACAGCCCTAGGAATAAAAAAGGGGTACAACTTTACTAACATTGCCTGTGCACGCGTGGGCAATGCGGTCTTGTGGGCATTTATATTGTTTTCTATATCGGTGCTACGATTTCCACGCACATCTGAGGCAAAATTTAAGTACAGAAACCACTAACTTTCTACGGCATAAGTTCTTATGCTCTTCCATGAAAACACAGAATATAATTGTGTCTCTGCAAGGGAAATATTACCTAATTTCTGAAGTTTCTGCCATGTTAATTGCAAAGTTTTAAAATTGTTATGCCGGCTTTTTTCGATCACGTGACCTACATTTTAAACCTCATTATCCTTGGGTTTAATGCTGTCATGCTGCGAACGCTCTAACGCTAATGAAACATCCATTTCAGCCTTGACAAGTGTCTCAGACATTTAATCAATGCAGGGGTGACCTAAACGTTCCAGCCCTTTAAAAAATGTAACATTTCCCAGTGGTCTTATTTTGCTCCCATTGCGTAAGATACTTTTATTGAATAAAAAACTCAGGAAAGCTCTTCTCTACCTCGATTCTTTTGTTTCCGTAGCACTTTCTAGATCACGCACGTCTTTGGAAATAAGTGTTCCTTATGATTCATGGGGTGTACGAATGTGCCTCTATCCATATGCATAAAATGCACACATTACCATAATTCTCATTACAAGCCTGCCTTGGTTTGTTCGCTGGACAGAAGCACTCTAAATGGTACAGGCTCAGCGGCAGTAATGCACAGCAAACACATCATGTGTCTAAACAAGTGGATACACTTTGAATACATTATTGTTGGTTCGTTATAAATGTTTTTTCAATATATCTATTGGCATTCTTTATTTTGTGAGAAGGATGTGCAATATGCAATCCTTTTGACGATGTATAATATTGTGAGAGGTGTGCTGGAATGCCTAAAGTTTACTCAGTTTGCAACATTGAGTCACTTCCTGTTAAAATGGGACTTGTTCTTGCACTTCATCTCATGGTCCAGTTTTTAATAAAAACTTAAAACAATGCAGGTGTATTGGAAATTGATCTAATTTTTACACATTTTGCTGTGTTTTGTGTAATTGAACCAATCTCCGTTCCAATTGAAAGGGGAGGGGGGCTTGTCTTATCTGAAGTGTTGCATATTTGTCGGCCCTAGAGTCGCCACTAGCATGAGAACACTTTTTCAAGGGTGCTGCATATTTTTAAAATAATTGAATTCACATTTTACCTTTTGTGGATGTTTTTCTAGCACCTATTTTGTAAATTGTTATGCTGTTTGCAAGGGCCATTGATCCAATAAACTAAAATAATAAAGATGAATAAAACAGAAAAGTGATGAGTGAAATACTTGATTTAATCGTAGATACAGGTGAATACTTTTTGAATTCCTAATCCTTGCCAATTGTAAAATCTGGTTATATTTTATTGATGTGGAAGACAGACTGGACAAGTAAAGGTAACATCTTTGTGCTTCGAGCTCAACGAAATTTCAGATCCATCATCTTGCAGGAGGGGGATGACCTATCCATGACCCAGAAGATCAAAACCAGTAGAGTAACTTTTACAAAAGCATGTAAAATTATTTCTGCTCTTCTTTTCTTCAGATTGTTCGCGTTTCATCATATTGTGCTATACTAATGAAGTAGGAGAACCTATTTAGCTATGTATGCCCAACAACATTTCCTACATATTTTTATTTTGTGCAAAATGATCAGGGTTATCAAATATTTGCATTATTACCTTCATTGTAGGATATTATTTGTTTACATGAAAATGTAATAATTTACAAACGTTTTGTGGGGCTTGTAAGGGTTTGTGGACAAAAAAATATATTTTTCTTATTCATATTTTGAAGTTCGATTTACCAGTAAATTTATCCGGTATATAGTCACACAAAAAACAAATTAGCATACCAGAAATCTATAGAATTTAAATTGTAAACATGAGTTATGAAGTGCTAAACAAGCATCAGCTGTAACTACTCATCACAAGCTAGCAGGCATCTGTCATCCACAATATTTGGCAATTCATTTGCATTTTGTAAAGTAAAATGTTTGCATAATGAGCGAGCCGAAGCTTCCAACAGGCAGAATTCATATTACTGCCAAGAACAACAAACAAGATACAGTACAAACATGGCAAAATTACATGAACCTTTCCGGTTTTGAACAACAACTCTCACTGAATGCCAAATTACTTGAAGTGACCCTGGACACCAACCTCTCCCTCACGGAATTCATTGCCAAAAAAACAAAGAGGTCTGGTACCAGTTGTCACTTGTAAATAATATCAAACAGTTTCTTCCAGAAAGCAACTTCAGAACTGCTGTTCTAGCCCTTGTACTCTCACTTCTGGATTAATGTAGTGCCCTACTCTATGGCTTCCCAGACTCCACTGACACCCCTTAGTGGCATCCTACACACCTCAACACGTCTCATCCAGGGTCTGAAGAAATATGATCATGTCACCCAACCATGATGGAACTCCATTGGCCCAACTTTCCAGCTCTTGCCAGCCCACAACATCTTCAAAACTAGCTACTCATTTACAAAGCCTGCACAACCTGCGCCCCTGTTTATCTTAAAGACAAGCTCATCATCTCTGGTGGTTCTTGGCACATCCGCATCCAGCACATCATCACACTGATGACTAGGTGTAAAAGAAATCAAGACAACAGGTCTTTTCAATCTATGCATCCAGGATGTGGAGCAACATTCCTGTATCTATAAGGACCCCCCAATGCAGCTCCAATTCAGGAAAGAGTTGAACATTCACCTCTTTAAAGAACACTACATGACAATGCATTAACCGTTCACAACTCTGCTTCCTCTCCTAGTACTCGCCAACTTTTAGCTTGCCCATGATCATGTACAGTTCTCTGTTGCCTTTTGGCTAGGTCTGTGCTTTAGAAATACCATATATATTCATACATTCAATGATAGAAAATGTGATGAGGAGACAGGTGCAGTGAAGCACATGTTGGTTAACAATTTAGATAAACGGCAAGCCTAATATTTCTGACAGTTTCAACAAAATAAAACACATTTTTTCATGCAAACTGGTGCTGACCGTGATGACGACATGTTTCGCTGTCATGAAATGGCTGCGATACATTATCTGGCTTTTGCCTTTTCCAGCTCAAAGGATGTTAATCTAAGCACTTATCATGGCTAGACTGGACTATGGAAATGTGCTTTATCTGGGGGCAGGTAAAGCCTCTATCAGATGGTTGCAGGTGGTCCAGAATTCGGCTGCCAGAATGCTCTTCAGACTTCCAAGAAATGCATCATCCACACACCTGCTGCGAGAGCTCCACTGGCTCAAGTTAGAGAAGCGAATTCACTTCAAAACCTTGTGCTATATGTTTAGAGCAAGGTCAAGAGTGAGCCCAAGTTATCTTCAGAAATTTGTTAGACTTTACTATCCGCCTCGTACACTGTGTTCGAGTGACCTTTCCCTTGCGTGGTTCCAAGAGTGAAACTCTTTCACACAACTAGGTCCCAAATTGTGGAATGCCTCCAAGAATCTTTAACGAATGCATTTCATGGAGAACCTTTCAGAAACAGCTTAAGACCTTGCTGTTTTCAGTTAAAGTGATTAGGAATGGACTCATCCTGTCCTGCTAGCGCCGGGAAACCCAAAGTGGGTGATTGTGTGCTATATAAAATGGCCTAATGATAAACTGCTATCCGGTGTCTTCAAAGTTTAGTTTCATGTAAAACAGACTCTAAGAGATCAACTATGTTCTTTTTTCAGTGTATTTTATGCATGCAAAAGTAGATGTTGGACTTTGTTGTTTATGCATCTTGCAATACCATAATGTAAGTTTTCTAAGGTTTCTGCTTCAGTTAAGTCTCTTACTTCAAAATCTGTTCTGCATTGTGTGCAGATCACTGATGTTCTGAATTTGAATTCTTGTGTGCAAAATTCACACCCATAATTAGGGAGCAGAAGCTGTCGATCATAAAAAGCCTGAGGGAGGGCAGGTGTTGTAAAATACGTGTTGGCTCACAGTTTTGATAATTGGTAATATTTTTCACGATTAGGAACATCAAATATATTTAAATACAGTCTGCTCTGCCGTGCCTCCAAACATTTGCTTCATGAGTATTTGGTGTCAGCAATTTCAGTACACTTATTACTAAGCAAAATTCACATTACAATCCCCTAAATCAATTAAAAAGTTGCATATTTATTTCTCAGAGAGAGCATTCACAACTCTGGAGGAACTCAGGGCTGACAAGCATGACAAATAATGCACATTATACATAACAGTTTACAAACTCGGTTGCTTGTTGTGGCACACAAAAAAAGGCCAGTGGGTAAAAAGAGACAAGAGAAGGAAATCAGAGATAGAGGCGCCGTGCCACAAAGGTGCCTTATTGTAAAGCTAATCCCACAGTTCCTTGTGCTACAGCCCTTGAAAAAGCTAGGCTCTAAGCTTTGCTTATAGTTGTCCTAAATGGTTCGCCTGTAGTAGCCTCCAAACTTTCCTTAAACTGAGAGGTTTATGGTTTTAACCAAAGAATTTATCTGGGAAATAAAGGGGAACTTTAATTTAAACAGGATTCCTATATATTTTCAAAACTTACGGTTCACTATTTTATCCTGAATTAGGTATAATGCATTCTCCCCCTAGTTGCCATAATACCTGCTGCTCAGCCTGTGTGTGTGATGTCATAGAATGTTTATGTATGAGTGAGTAATCAGTTGGATAGAGAGGGCTGAGCAGCAGGAGGGTGCTCCTGGTGGAGCATTTGATATTACATTTATATTACATCCGTAACCTGCAACCAAGACTTATCTTCTAAATTAATGTCATCATAAAACCTCTGTAACTTGCCTACAAAGGATCTTTTATTGATTGCAACAATCGCAATGATTAGAAAGCTTACCTATGCATAAAAATGCCAAGTCTACATGAAACGAAGTGGAAAGAGGAAAAGAAGGAGGATAAAGTCCTCTAGTGGAAGAGAGGAGGACAGTTTAAGAAAAAATAGAAAAATGCCCTGGAAGCCCCACCAGTGTCTTTCTATCAGACAGCCTGCAGTTTACTCAATGTGAGGGGCATTTTGGACTTTTAAATGTATGCAGTCTCCTTATTCATATTCTGGAGCCCACAAGGTTGGAGTTGACTTATACTGCATTACACAGCTTTGTGGTGAGTGAGCTGGCAGCTACAACCTGCAGTCAAGGAAAGTATGGAAGGTGTTTAACCTGGATGATTTCAAGCCTGCAGTTGACGAAAGATTCAGGGGCATATTAACAACGAGGCGATAAGCAATTATCGCCGCTTTAGCGTCCGTTTTCGGACGGAAAGTGGCGATAATTCTATCGCCTAATCAGCAAGGTCACGCTATCGCGTGAATCCTTGCACTATCGCCCTTTCCTCCAACGCCCATCCTTGCATCTCTAATGAGATGCAAAGTGGGCGTTACTGGGCGTACCTGGATGGGCTACGTTGCAAATATCGCCGATGTTCACATCGCGATATTTACAAGGCAGCCCACAGGATTATAGCAGACGTTAAATTTTGGTGAAAACGGCCGTTTTTGCCAAAATCTAACGTCTGCTATAATCCTGACTTACTATGTTAGGCATAGGAGGTGGATTCTGCTGATACGACCACAGGGTCGTATCAGCAAGAGTCTCGCCCTTTTGCAGGGAACATCGCTGGAAAACCAGCGATGTTCCCTGCAAAGAGCGACTACTTCGCTATCTCTGGAATTTTATCGCCCTGGAGTAACGCGTTGTTAATAACGCGCTACCAGGGCGATAAATGCCAGAGATAGCCTGCGATAATATAATTATCGCTAAGCACGGCCAGCGATAATTATCGCTGGCCGTTGTTAATATGCCCCTAAGAGCGTGGGAGCTATTTATGTTTGCTGATTGATGTGATTATGAGCCAAGACTTTCGGCAGTGTACTGGTAGTGTGAAATTACATGCAAGGCAAGAGCAATTTGAACAATCTCTTACTTGCAGAGTGACTCTGCTTAGCATTGTGGTATTCAGTGCTGTACTGTTCGCAGTTGGATCTGCACGAGGGCTCTTACTTGAGCGCGCTGTTGTTTTTCAATCCCAGTCATGCCTCGGTCCCGCATCTCTCAAGGAACTGGGGATGTGTTGTGCAGAATTTTGCAGGGATTGGAACTGAATGATTGTAACTTAATTTACAGATTCTATCTACCATGGGATGTTTTGGGTAGGATATCGCCCACCACAGTAGAGAACTCTGGGGCAGATTTACAAGCCCCTTACGCCACTTTTGTGCCGCCGTTGCGTCACTTTTGTGACGCAGCGGCGGCGCAAATCATGCGCCATGCTGCGGGGGATTTACAACGTGACGCATCTAGGAGATGCGTCACGTTGTAAGCCCTGCGCCACATGAAACCTGCGTCAGGTTTCATGTGGGCGTGCCGGCGCAGGGGGCGTTCCTGCGCAAGGAAGCCCCGTAAAAGTGACGCAGTGAAATCTACAAGATTTCACGGAGTCACTTTTACGTCCCTGCTGCGTCAAATCCTTACGCCTGCTTCAAGCAGGCGTAAGGAGTGACGCAGCATGTTAGGTATAGGGCACCCCTGAGCAGTACTGGAGTTACGTCGCACTTGCGACACGACTCCAGTACTGCGCCACCCTTCCGCCGACAGATGCGTCACGCATCTGTTTATCCTTGCGCCATGATGCGCCGCATTGTAAATGCGGCGCATCTGTGGTGGCGCAAGGGTAAACTTGAGTCACGCATCTTCCCTGGCGCATCCCTGCTGATTTGCAGGGATGCGTCAGGGAACGTAAATCTGCCCCTCTGTGTTTTAATGTGCTCGGATGAGAAGTCGCTCACCAGTGTGGAGGACTTTACTCATTTTGTAGGAAATATTATAAATGTTGTTGTTTCTGCCATATAGTGTTACATTTTTGGAATGCCTTGGTGAAATTGTGTATGCAGTACAGGGTGTCTGTGGGTGCTTGTGCGTGTAGTGTGTCAAGTGTTTTGATGCTATTCTGAATTCTATGCTAAAGTATTGTTTTTGATGCTATGTGGAAAGTGTGCATGATGTTGGTGATGCTATACGGGATGTATAGGTTTAGTGTTATTGTTTTACTAATGCCATGATGAACGTTAGAAATGTTTTATGAAGTTGTATGCTGATAGTTTTATTTGTAATGGTGACTTTAGAGTCACAAGAAAGTTCAATTTTATGTAGTATCCGTAGAGTAAGAACTAGCGAGGGTGGTGGGATATACCCTTTGCCTACTGCTATGAGGGTGAGTGTAAGACATCAATGCTTATTTCTTCAAGTAGAGTTGAAAGATACCCATTTCAGTTTAATGTTTTGTAGTATCTTGTGCTTGCTAGGATGAGTGAGGGTTGCTCTTATCCTTTGCCTACTGCTGTAGTTAGAGTTGATGAGTGTAAATTGTCATTTAATTTAAGTTAATGTAGTGTCCTGTGCTTTAGGGACAAACAAGGATGGAGCGAAACCTTTTGCCTACTGCCTGAGTGTTTGAGTGAGGGTTGAGAGAGACCCATTTTCCATAATTATGTAGTATCCTGTGTAAGGATGAGTGAGGGTTGGAAGATACACTTTGCCTACTGTTGTTATGCATGAGTGTCGTTGAAAAAGACCCTTTTATGATTCACTACGTAGTTGAAAGAGACCTTTTTATCAATTGCTACCTTAGTACACAAGATGCCCTTAGTTTTGGGGATGAGTGTGGGATGACTGAGACCCTTTTCGTTTTGTCACAAGATGCCCTGTATTTCGGGGATGGGTGTGGGTTGAGAGACACCCTTTCCATTGCCTACTATGTCACAAGATGCCCTGGGTTGGGATGAGTGTGGGTTGGAAGATAACCGTTGCTTACTTTTGGACTAGGGTTGAAAGATACCTGTTAGAAATGGGATCTCTAGTTGGCAAGGGCTTGCACCTTTGTCCAAGTAGGGACCCTTCTTCCTAGTCAGGGTAAGGGTGTTACACTCGTGAAGTATCCCCTGCTCACCCTCGTGGTAGCTTGGCACGAGCAGTCAGGCTTAATTCAGAGGCAGTGTGTAAAGCATTTGCACATAACCAACAGTAATACAGTGTAAGCACTACAAACGGACACCACACCAGTTTAGAAAAATAACCAATATTTTATATACTCAAGACAAGACCAATTACGACAAAAATCCACAATACTGTACTTTACGAATGAATGCTTGATACGGTAACTTCTTCTTTGCAGGAATAGCACAACAGCAAAGTTCGTACGAGTCGGTAGCTCCGTCCGAGCCTACCGTGATGCTGAAAACCACAGAGTCTAACAGTTCCAGCCGACCGCGTCGATACGGGCAAGCAGAGTCATGAACAGACTCGGTTACAGTACCTTTCTCGTTGTGGCTGGTACGGAGTGTACGAGCCGGTCGGCGTTCGTCGCGGTTGCGGTGCAAGACGGAGCGATGCAAGGTGCGGTGTCCCTCGATGCGGTGCAGGCAGCGGCTCGATGAGCGTCGTGCAGACGGAGTCGGTGAGTCCAAGGCGTGCGATGCAGGGTGAGACGATGCTCGATGCGGTGCTGACAGGTTGCGATGCTGGCGTCGGACAGCGGTGCGAGTCGGAGCGGTGCGTCGCAGACGTGCGAGCGGTGCCCCAAATGCGGTGCGGTCACGACTCTTGAGCCAGTTGCAGCGACCTCGTCGGTCGGGTCCGGTTGGTTCAGTGAAGCGATGCGATGCGAACTGCGGTGCCCACAGGTCACGGTGCAAGCAGCGGCTCGATGTTGGCGGCGTCGGACGCCGCCCACGGTGAGACCAGGGTTGCGATGCGAAGCGGGGCGATGCGGTCTGCGGTGCAAACAGGTCACCGGCCAGGGATGGATTCGGTTGACGGAGTCGGTTGCGGTTCCCTTCCTCTGTGGCAACTGAAACAGCGTTCCAGAAGCGGTACCCAGAGGCTTGTGAAGTCTTTGTAGTCCCTGAGACTTCTTAACAGGAGGCCAGCTCGGTTCCTGGCCCTTGGAGATACTCAGCACAAGTTTGTAGAAAGTTCAGTCCAGTCCTTTCACTGCCCAAGGCAGAAGCAGCAGCTGCAGGCCAACCCAACAAAGCAACAATACAGCAAAGGGGCAGTACTCCTCCTGGCAGCTCTTCCAGCTCTTCGTCTTGGCAGGTTCCTTGATTCCAGCGAGATCTAAATTCATGGGGTCAGGGCCCCAATATTTATATCCCAAATTCCTTTGTTCTCTGAAGGCAGAGAGGCCTTTGCCTAGTCCAAACCAGTTCTGGAGCACTTTGTTGACAAGTCTCCGTCCCTTCTTTCAGTGAGTAGGCCAGGGACATCAGACGCACCACAGGAGGTGGAGCCAGCATTGTGGAGGGAAGGCACTGTCCTATTCAGGGCCCAGGTGCGACCCCTCCCACCCATCTACATGTAGATCTTGCTATTCAGCCCTGCGCTGACTCACCCTGTCTCCTGGCATCCCCCAGCCCCTGTCACTCACACTCCAGACAAGGAATACACAACCTCGCAGAGGCAGGCTTGGATGGTTAGACAAGAAAATACCCACTTTCTAAAAGTGGTATTTTCAAACACAGAATGTTAAAACCAACTTCACTAAAAGCTGCATTTTATCATTCTGAGTCCAGGCATACTAAACTCGAATTTCTAGCATGTTCCCGGGGTCAGTTAGGATTATATACTGTAATAATCAAAACCGCCCGTTCTGGCCGAGGGGGAACAGGTAGCCTTGCAATAGTGAAAAACGTACTAGGCTGTAATTCACTATCAGGACATGCCGCACACACCCGGGCATGTCCTACCTTTCGCATACAACGCACCCTGCCCACAGGGGTACCTTGGGCCTACCTTAGGGGTGACTAACATGCAGCAAAGGGAAGGTTTAGGGACTTGCAAGTGTGTGCACTTGCCAAGTCGACTATGGCAGCCCCAGGCTGCCCACAGGCTCTGCGATGGCAGGCCCGAGTTACATTTTACGGGCTGTTTGCGTGGGTGGCACAATCCAGTGCTGCAGCCCACCAACAGCATTTGGTCTATAGGCCCTGGCACTCGCAGTGCACTTTACAAGGGACTGACAGATAAACCAAATAGGCCAATCATGGAAACACCAATCCATAACGCATTTTATACAGGAGCACTTGCACTTTCCACTGGACCGCAGTGAGGAAAGTGCGCAGAATCATTACACTAGCAAAAACAGAGTCAAAACCGGGAGGTCAGAAAGCAAAAAGTCAGGGGAAACACGCCAAAAGATGCCAAGTCTAACACATGTCCCCTCCAGCTTAAAGTAGGGAGAACTACCCAACCCCATTGGAGTTCTCTTCACTAAGGCGGAAGAACCTGGACAGACCATCTGCGTTGGCGTGTTCTGTACCAGGACGGTGCTCCACCGTAAAGTCCATTCCCTGTAGGGAGATGGACCACCTCAGCAGTTTTGGATTCTCACCCCTCATTTGCATCAACCATCTGAGGGGCCTGTGGTCTGTCTGAACCCGGAAGTGAGTCCCAAACAGGTATGGTCTCAACTTCTTCATCGCCCAGACCACAGCAAAAGCTTCCCTTTCTATGGCACTCCACCTCTGTTCCCTGGGAAGTAGTCTCCTGCTAAGGAAGACTACAGGCTGATCCAGGCCCTCTTCATTCAGTTGTGAGAGCACCGCTCCCACACCATGCTCTGAAGCGTCAGTCTGCACGACGAATTCCTTGGAGAAGTCAGGTGCCTTGAGCACGGGCGCCGTGCACATGGCTGCCTTCAGGGCATCAAAAGCTTTCTGGCAGGACTCAGTCCAGATCACTTTCCTGGGCTGCCTCTTAGAGGTCAGCTCTGTTAAGGGAGCAACGATGGTGCCATAGCCCTTAACAAATCTCCTATAATACCCGGTGAGACCTAAGAAGGCTCTCACCTCTGTCTGGGTCTTGGGGGTTCCCAAGCCAGAATGGTGTCAATCTTGGGTTGTAGGGGCACCACCTGGCCGCTTCCTACCTGGTGTCCCAAGTACACCACAGAACCCTGCCCGATCTGGCACTTACTGGCCTTGATCGTGAGGCCTGCACCTTGCAGAGCCCTCAACACTTTCTCAAGGTGCTGTAAATGTTCTTCCCAGCTGGAACTGAACACAGCAATGTCATCCAGGTAGGCGGCACTGAAATCCTCCAGCCCAGCCAACACCTGATTGACCAACCTCTGAAAGGTGGCAGGGGCATTCTTCAACCCAAAGGGCATCACCCGGAATTGGTAATGACCTTCTGGGGTTGAGAATGCTGATCTCTCCTTGGCCCCATCGGTTAAGGCAATCTGCCAGTACCCAGACGTCAAATCAAACGTGCTGAGGAACCGGGCAGCTCCCAACCGATCAATGAGCTCATCAGCTCTGGGGATGGGGTGCGCGTCAGTCCTGGTGACGGCATTGAGCCCACGGTAGTCCACACAAAACTGGAGTTCTGGAGTGGCACCGGGCACCGCAGCCTTTGGGACCAAGACCACTGGGCTGGCCCAAGGACTGTGGGAGGGCTAAATCACCCCTAACGCCAACATCTTAGAGACCTCCTCCTTGATGCTGGCTCTGACCCGGTCAGTCAACCTGTAAATCTTGTGCTTCACAGGATGGCTGTCACCAGTGTCCACGTCATGGGTACACCAGTGAGTAACACCGGGGGTCAGAGAGAACAGTGGGGCGAACTGTCCCAACAACTGGCGACAGTCCCCCTGCTGCTCCTGAGTCAGAGTAGGGGAGAGGATCACACCCTCTACTGACCCATCATGCTCCTTGGTAGACAGGAGGTCAGGGAGAGGCTCACTCTCCTCTTCCACCCCATCATCTGTCGCCAAGAGCATACTCACTTCGGACCTCTCGAAGTGGGGATTGAGGCGGTTCACGTGAAGGGCCCTCAAAGGGTTCCTTGGAGCCTGCAAATCCACCAGGTAGGTGACGTCACTTTTGCGCTCCTTTACCTCATATGGCCCAGTCCACTTGTCCTGCAAGGCACAAGGTGCCACTGGGGCCATGACCCACACTTTTTGCCCAGGTTGAAATTCGACCAGAGTGGCGTTCTGGTCATACCATCTCTTCATTTCTTCCTGGCTTGCTTCGAGGTTCGCCTGAGCGAGTTTCCTGAAGCGGGCAGTTTGGTTTCTAAAGGCAGCATGTAGCTAAATACATCCTGGGGAGTTTTCCTGGGAGCCGCCTCCCAGCCTTCCTTTACCAAACTCAGAGGTCCTCTGACAGGGTGGCCATACAGGAGCTCAAGGGGCTGTACCCAAGAGACTTCTGAGGCACCTCCCTGTATGCAAAGAGTAGGCATGGCAAGAGGACGTCCCACTTACGCCTCATGGGTTCTGTTAGACCCTTGATCATGCCTTTCAAGGTCTGGTTGAATCTCTCCACCAGACCGTTTCCTTGTGGGTGGTAAGGAGTGGTGAACTTGTAGGTTACACCACACTCCTTCCACAGGGATGTCATATACTTCGATATGAAATTGGTCCCCCTATCAGAAACCACCTCTCTGGGGAATCCCACACGGGAAAAGATCCCCATTAACGCCCGGCCCACCACTGGCGCCGTCGTTGTCCTGAGAGGGATTGCCTCAGGGTACCGGGTGGCATGGTCCACCAAGACCAGGATGTACCTGTTGCCCATGCCTGTCTTGGGATCCAGTGGCCCCACAATATCCATCCCTACCCTTTCAAAGGGTGTTCCAACTACAGGAAAAGGTTGGAGAGGAGCTTTGACCTTCCTCCCACTCTTACCACTTGCCTGGCAAGTTTGGCAAGACCTACAGTGTGCATCTGACTGCCTTCGCATTTGGGGCCAAAGAAGTGGGTGACAAGCCTGTCAAAGGTCTTGTCCTGCCCCAAATGTCCTGCCAAAGGCACGTCATGAGCCAGACCCAGTAGGAAGGTCCTGAAGCACTGGGGTACCACCAGCACACGGGCTGACCCAGGCTCAGCAACCTTAGGCTCACTGTATAGGAGACCGCTCTCCCAGTAGATCAGATGTGACCCGGACTGATTACCAGCTGCCTGGTCTGCAGCCTGCCGCCGCAGACCCTCCAGAGTAGGGCACTCGTTCTGCTCCCTGCAGAACTCCTCCCTGGTGGGACCCCCTTCTTGCTGCCAATGGGTCAGCTCAGAGATGTCTCCCAGTTCGGCTACCTGCTCCCCTGTAGGCACCGGGCGTCCCCCTCGAGGTCCACCTCCTCCCGGTCCGTGGGAACTTCGGGGGCCGGTTTCCCGCGCCCCTGCCCTTTCTCTTGGCAGGGACTTGGGCCACTGTTTCAGGCTCCAAGTCCTCTTGATCACCCTTTCTGGCTGCCATTGACCGAGTAGACACGCATGCCCACTCTGGCAACCCAAGCATCTCCAAGTGTGACCTGAGCTCAACCTCCTTCCATGAGGACTGCTCCAGGTCGTTTCCTAGCAGACAATCTACAGGCATGGTAGGGCTCACAACCCCCTCAAGGGACCTGAGACCCCCCCATTCAAAGGGAACCTGCGCCACCATACACTGGCGCTCAGAGTTGTCGACAGCAACTACTTGGTGGAATGCTCCTGGGACTACTTGCTTCTCAGACACCAGGTGACACCGGACTGAGGTCACACTGGCTCCAGTATCTCTGAGAGCCTCTACCCTGTTCCCATTAATGGTCACCCAGGTGCTATATTTCTTTGTGTTAGGGGGCACCTGGTTTCCTGGGACCATCTCACTGTCCCCGAGTGAGACAAGGGTCATTTCTGCGGGATCCCCACCCTCCTGTGGGCACCCCTCCTCCCCAAGCGCTACACTAGCCAACACTTTGGACTGTCCACCGGTGGGCGGCTGTGTCCCCTTCGGGCACTTGGGGTCCCCCTTAAAGTGACCTACCTGGTCACATGCATAACACTTGCGGGAGCCGGTCTCAACAGGCTTCCCTGTAGAGACCCCTTTCTTCTTATCACCGGGGGCTGGGAACCTTTACCCTGGGTACTAGTTTGGGGCCCTTTAGAGAACTCCTGTGCTTTACCCTTGTCCCCCCACCTTTCTGCTGGGGACCCTGCCCACCTTTGGCGGAGTCTCCCCAAACGCTTTCTTGTGGACCCTGGTACTCACCCAGCGGTCCGCTTCCATAGCAAGCTTCCTGGGGTCAGTTAGCTTACTATCAACTAGGTGCTGGCGCAGATCTGCAAAACATAGACTAGACAAGTGCTCCCATGCAATCAAGTAGTAGAGCCCCTGAAAATCTGTTACGCTACTGCCCTTCACCCAACCATCCAGAGACCTGCAGAACACATCCACACATTCCAACCAAGTGTTGGCATCAGACTTCTTACTGGACCTGAACTGATCCCTGTACTTTTCAGGAGTAAGACCATACTTCGTGAGAAGGGCATCCTTCATGTCAGCATAGGTGAGGTGATACCCCTTACCCAAAGCTATCAGAGCATCCCTTGCTTCTTCCGGGAAAAGTGGCCACAATCCTGCTCCCCAATTCTCCTCAGGGTCCCCATTCATGTGTATGGCTGCCTCATAACCCTGAAACCACCTTTGTATGTCATCCCCCTTCTTGAACTCCTTGCCTACGTTCTTGGGAATGTGCACAATCCTGTCTGCCTTTCTGGACGAATTGCTGCCACCATCTGAGCCTGACTTACTCCTAAGTTCTAGCTCCTTCAGTTCTCTCTCATGCTCTAAGAGCATCTTCCTCTCCTCTATGGCCAATCTCTTCTCCTCCCGCTCACTCTCCAGTCTGAGCTTCTGCAGCTCAAACTGCCTTGCCTCCCGCCTGTCCTCCAGCTCCTCTGGGGACAGACTGCTGCTGCCTGACCTGGCGGGTTCCCCCTACCCAAAAGCACATCCACCCTGGAAATAGGCTCCTCCACCTCCTCACTGAGATCACCAGGCTGCCCATTGGCATGTCTGGCTGCTACCCAGGCCCTCAGCGCCTTCTGTAGCTCCTCCTTCCTTGTGAGGCCTTTAATTTGGACTTTCAGGTTTTTACAAATCGCTCGTAACTCCTTTACGGCGTAGGACTCCAACCTATCCTCCTCAAAGATAACTTCCAGAGATGCAACGGATGATGCAATTGATTCAGGCATGACAAAAGTAGTGAGTTGAAAACTGGCACGATCAAAAATAGGCCAAAAGAAAAAGAACCAGTATGTGGTACGTAATGGTCTGCGATATGGTAGTACTGCACACCAATCACTGTAAGTCAAGTGCAAACACAAGTCCTATCCTCACCGCTGCCACCCAATGTTAGAAATGGGATCTCTAGTTGGCAAGGGCTTGCACCTTTGTCCAAGTAGGGACCCTTCTTCCTAGTCAGGGTAAGGGTGTTACACTCGTGAAGTAACCCCTGCTCACCCTCGTGGTAGCTTGGCACGAGCAGTCAGGCTTAATTCAGAGGCAGTGTGTAAAGCATTTGCACATAACCAACAGTAATACAGTGTAAGCACTACAAACGGACACCACACCAGTTTAGAAAAATAACCAATATTTTATATACTCAAGACAAGACCAATTACGACAAAAATCCACAATACTGTACTTTACGAATGAATGCTTGATACGGTAACTTCTTCTTTGCAGGAATAGCACAACAGCAAAGTTCGATACGAGTCGGTAGCTCCGTCCGAGCCTACCGTGATGCTGAAAACCACAGAGTCTAACAGTTCCAGCCGACCGCGTCGATACGGGCAAGCAGAGTCATGAACAGACTCGGTTACAGTACCTTTCTCGTTGTGGCTGGTACGGAGTGTACGAGCCGGTCGGCGTTCGTCGCGGTTGCGGTGCAAGACGGAGCGATGCAAGGTGCGGTGTCCCTCGATGCGGTGCAGGCAGCGGCTCGATGAGCGTCGTGCAGACGGAGTCGGTGAGTCCAAGGCGTGCGATGCAGGGTGAGACGATGCTCGATGCGGTGCTGACAGGTTGCGATGCAGGCGACCTAGCCGGAGTGCGGGAGCTGGCGTCGGACAGCGGTGCGAGTCGGAGCGGTGCGTCGCAGATCTGCGAGCGGTGCCCCAAATGCGGTGCGGTCACGACTCTTGAGCCAGTTGCAGCGACCTCGTCGGTCGGGTCCGGTTGGTTCAGTGAAGCGATGCGATGCGAACTGCGGTGCCCACAGGTCACGGTGCAAGCAGCGGCTCGATGTTGGCGGCGTCGGACGTCGCCACGGTGAGACCAGGGTTGCGATGCGAAGCGGGGCGATGCGGTCTGCGGTGCAAACAGGTCACCGGCCAGGGATGGATTCGGTTGACGGAGTCGGTTGCGGTTCCCTTCCTCTGTGGCAACTGAAACAGCGTTCCAGAAGCGGTACCCAGAGGCTTGTGAAGTCTTTGTAGTCCCTGAGACTTCTTAACAGGAGGCCAGCTCGGTTCCTGGCCCTTGGAGATACTCAGCACAAGTTTGTAGAAAGTTCAGTCCAGTCCTTTCACTGCCCAAGGCAGAAGCAGCAGCTGCAGGCCAACCCAACAAAGCAACAATACAGCAAAGGGGCAGTACTCCTCCTGGCAGCTCTTCCAGCTCTTCGTCTTGGCAGGTTCCTTGATTCCAGCGAGATCTAAATTCATGGGGTCAGGGCCCCAATATTTATATCCCAAATTCCTTTGTTCTCTGAAGGCAGAGAGGCCTTTGCCTAGTCCAAACCAGTTCTGGAGCACTTTGTTGACAAGTCTCCGTCCCTTCTTTCAGTGAGTAGGCCAGGGACATCAGACGCACCACAGGAGGTGGAGCCAGCATTGTGGCGGGAAGGCACTGTCCTATTCAGGGCCCAGGTGCGACCCCTCCCACCCATCTACATGTAGATCTTGCTATTCAGCCCTGCGCTGACTCACCCTGTCTCCTGGCATCCCCAGCCCCTGTCACTCACACTCCAGACAAGGAATACACAACCTCGCAGAGGCAGGCTTGGATGGTTAGACAAGAAAATACCCACTTTCTAAAAGTGGTATTTTCAAACACAGAATGTTAAAACCAACTTCACTAAAAGCTGCATTTTATCATTCTGAGTCCAGGCATACTAAACTCGAATTTCTACCATGTTCCCGGGGTCAGTTAGGATTATATACTGTAATAATCAAAACGCCCGTTCTGGCCTAGGGGAACAGGTAGCCTTGCAATAGTGAAAACGTACTAGGCTGTAATTCACTATCAGGACATGCCGCACACACCCGGGCATGTCCTACCTTTCGCATACTAACGCACCCTGCCCACAGGGGTACCTTGGGCCTACCTTAGGGTGACTAACATGCAGCAAAGGGAAGGTTTAGGGACTTGCAAGTGTGTGCACTTGCCAAGTCGACATGGCAGCCCCAGGCTGCGCACAGGCTCTGCGATGGCAGGCCCGAGTTACATTTTACGGGCTGTTTGCGTGGGTGGCACAATCCAGTGCTGCAGCCCACCAACAGCATTTGGTCTATAGGCCCTGGCACTCGCAGTGCACTTTACAAGGGACTGACAGATAAACCAAATAGGCCAATCATGGAAACACCAATCCATAACGCATTTTATACAGGAGCACTTGCACTTTCCCACTGGACCGCAGTGAGGAAAGTGCGCAGAATCATTACACCAGCAAAAACAGAGTCAAAACCGGGAGGTCAGAAAGCAAAAAGTCAGGGGAAACACGCCAAAAGATGCCAAGTCTAACAATACCCATTATGTATGTTTACTATTTCTAAGGTGGAACATGTGTTATATCCTGAATTAGGTATAATGCATTCTCTCCATACTTGCCATGATACCTGCTGGTCAGGTTTGTGTATGCTTGAGTGATCAGTTGGATAGAGTGGGCTGAGCAGCAGGAGGCTGCTCCTGGTGGGGCATTTGATATTACATTTATATTACATCTTTAAACTGCAACCAATACTTATCTTCTAAAATAAACATCATCATAAAACCTATGTGACCTGCCTACAAAGGATCTTTTATTGATGACAACATTCACCTAGTGGAGAAGGCCGTGGAAAGGGTAGGACTGGGTTGTTTTTAGGATCACTTCCAAAGATAAGAACCTCTATGCCACCCATTTCAGACAGAGGGAAGTTTCCTTTATCTATGAAAATATTGTTCCAGGCATTTAGACGTTACATAGAACAAAAAATTCCTCTTTAACTGAAGAAGGATGTGAGTGTGATTGCCATTTATCTGAAGTGGAGGTGGTACAGATCAATCACATGGGGAAGAAAGGTTCATGTGCACACTTAATTGGAGCAAGGGTGGTGTTAAGCAGAAGGCCGCCACACACATAACTAATTTATTGTTGGTTCTGAATGCTCCTGCTCTGATCTGTTTGCTCCTCTTTGATAGGAATGGAGTCCAGGGCTATATCTGGCATGCCAACATTCATCATTAGCTGGGTTAATAGAGTCTCATGATCAGCTGTTGCCTAAGCGGCAGAGAGATTGCGGAGGTTCAATGCTGCTAATTGATTCTCATATGAGACCATGAGGAAGCTCCCATGAATGTTCATTAATACAGATTCTGTGCCACAACTAGAAGGCTTGTTCAACAGAGGATTGAGTACTGCCTGTTTCCATTATTGTATGCTGATCTCTGTAGTAAGTAGCCATTGAGCAGACAAGCAGTATTATATACCATCTAGTGGAAGAATAGCAAAAGTTTGAGGCCTTGAATTTGTTTTCATGTGATATGCAGAGGTTGACTGAGGAAGAAAGGAGTAACAGCTCTAATGCGTTGCCTTTGTCAAAATACTTGTTATCCATTGCAGAGTCTTTAGAGGTCTTGATGTGTGTTCCACCTCATAACTACAGATATCTGTTTCCACCTAAACAGTTACAGTGAGGGACGCAATACTCCCAGGAAAAGGAAAAAAGACTTGTAACCAGTGCCACAGAATATCAGGCCATCGGTCTTTAGGACTGCAGCTTTACTAATCGTCTAATCTTTTCTGGTCTCTCAAATGGACCAAACAAGTGACAACAAGCAGATGGCCTGGTTGATTGGCTAGCCATTGAAAGGGAAGCATTAAGAACCATTTGTCAGATCTGTCGGCCATAGGGTGATCTTCCCCCAAACAGTTTGCCTTCACACTCCTATTTTGCTAAATTTGTGTTGGTTGGCATTAGAACTCTGTGCACATTATCATTGCTAACCAGTGCTAAAATGGTTTTGCTCACTCCCTAAAACTTGGTAAAATTGGCTTACACCTGATTGCCATATTTAATTTACCCAGTATCTGTAAATTAAAGGCTACTAGTGGGCCTGCAGCACTTATTATGTCACCCACTCAAGTAGCCAGGTAGCCCCTCAAAACATGTCCCATATCTGCCATTGCAGCCTGAATGTAGCTGTAAACTGATAATTCAACTTGGCAAAACAAACCCGATGCAAAGCCTCTAACTCCCCTTTTTTTACATGTAGCTTACCCCTAAGGTAGGCCCTAGGTAGCCCAAAGGGCAAGGTACATTGTAATTACAAAGTTTGACATGTACTTTTAAATCTTACTTGCCCTGGTAGTGAAAAGCTCTTAAATTTGTTTTTCACCACAGTGAAGCCTACCTCTCCCATGGGATAACATTGGGATGTCTTATTACATTTTGGGAACAGCTCAACATTTCATGTTTGGTGTCAGAGAAATTGCAACTTAAAACCCTCCTTAATGATAAAGTTGGAGTTAGAGTTACAATGTTGAAAATTCCACTTTTAGAAATTTGGTATGTTCCTGCCCTATTTGATGCCTGCAGTCTGTTACTGGGTCACATGACTAGGTGTAGTTGGCAGTTGGACTTTGTTTATTTCTCCCAGACAACCACACAAAAGAGGGTTTAGGTGTACCTGGATGGGCCATCACTGGCAGAATGGGGGTACAGCTCGACACAGCCCCACTTGCAAATCAATAGGCTTTGCTCTGCCTTCACACAAAGGACTTGTCTTCCCTGCATTGTTCATGAAGATTTCCAGGAGCCAGGGCAGGGGAGGCAGGAACCGTCAAGCACTTCAGAGGGAATTCTCTAGAAACATCTCATACTTCAAATAAGGTACCAGGTATAAAAAAAGGACCCTCAGACCCACTCTTCAGTTCACTTTCTAGACCTGCGAAAGGACTCTCAGAGGGTTGCCTATTGCTGTGGCCTGCTGTGTACTTCAAACGACTTCTTTGCTGTACTTGGAAGGACTGATTTGCTGGCTGGAGCCTTCTATGAGCCCTCAGAGGCCTGCCCTGCTGCCCTGCTGCTTGAGCACTGTTTCACTGTTTGAACCCAGGACTACCAGAGTGATCGGCCTCCTGATCAGAGATTCATTGAAAGAAAAGGCTCCCACCATCTTCAAACCACACCTGGTCCCACCCTGAGTGAGTCCTAACTCTCAACTGGTGCCTCTCCAGACCTGGACCCTGGGTAGTGGGTGGTGGTAAAGGTAACCGGATAGCCAAATCCAAAACTTGGAACCTAGAAAACTTTTGGCTAAAACTGCTCTGAGAACCGAGAGGAGACCAGGTCCAACCTGATTGTCTATCCACTCAAGAAGCACAATTTGCTGGCCTGGTTTAGCGGCAGCTCCTGCTACGTTCTTCTCCGCAGTAGCAAATCTTGTCCAGCAGTCCTTCACAGAAGGGGTATTCTTGCTCCTTGGAACTCACATTGGCTACAGCCTCCAGCTTCATCCCGTTGGAGATTTTTGACTACCAAAAAAGAGACTAAGGGCCTGATTTAGATCTTGGTGGATCAAGTCCCACCGTTGCTTTTTCAGCAGTCTTCCCACCTGCTGGCTTGACTGTCCACCCGCCCTAATTAGATGTTGGGGATTGCATAGACGAAAGACTGCAGCAGTCCCGCTGTCACCGCCAGGAAATCACAACCGCGTCGCCGGCGGGATAGGCAAAAGAGGCTGTTGGAGGGAGGACTGCCAGGTCTACACCGGCCCAATTACAATGTTCCTTCCCGCCGATGTGACTGTGGTGGTAAAACCTCCACCATAGAAATAAAAAAAGAGGAGGGGAGATAGAAGCAGTTCAAAAGGTTCACTTGGCTTCCCATCGTAAGTGACAATAATCAAAGAAAGTGAACCTCCACACCTGAGTTGGCGGAATGGAAGGGCAGAAACTCACCTTTTCGTTCTTTCACACTTTTTGTTTTGCCATGGATCCGATCTTCCAAGTCGTGCAGCTGCTTGATGACGAACAAACCAACTCCGTCATTGACGCAATCAACAGTAAGCTCCACTTTAATCTGTTACCTATTGACTTGTCTGTTAACATTTGCACAGGACTCTTGCATTTATAAATTTCTCTTACAAGCATGCCAATGTGCAATGCATATGTCTGTAATGTTGAAGTTTAAGAAATTTTAAGAAACACACCTGTAACGTCACATTGTATGAATACATTTAGTGCAAGCTGCCTTCAAAAAAATGGAAACTTGCACAAAAAAGGATATCAAAATAAAAATGAAAAAGTCACCATAAATGTGTGTTTAAAGAAATTTCGAAAATCCCACATTAAATACATATGCAACACACATCATAGGGATAAGTGCAAAGTAACATGATGTAGAAATAGCACTAGACAAGGTGTTACCTTTACCTTAGAAATTAACAGTAAAATCAATGTCAGTCACAAATGAGAAGTATTCAACGAATACATTCATGTAACATTTCTCCTTGTCTAGTGCAAGTCCTGTACTGTGTCCAATTTCAATAGTCCTACTATTTTTTAAGGTGTAATGCATATGTGCTCATACTGATCGGTAATCAAGGTGAAATAAACACATATGTAGTAACACATCCAAATAAAATTTGTAAAATCAATTAGTTGTTGCAAGTGGCCATTACTATGATGAATGCCTTCACCTACATTCAAATGACCATCACATACTATGTTAACCAGTGTATGCACTTAACAAAGTAGACATTAAACAAATGAGTTTTATTACCTGCCATCATGAGAAAAGAAAAATAAATACTTCACATTACACTCAGAAACACTGCTAGGAATCAAACACTTGCTAAGGAAAATTAATGCCAGGACTAATTTGGTGAAATCAAAAGAATTGATTTATTCCACAAAATGAGATAAGGCTTTCAAAATAATATTAAAGCCACATGGCAGTCCATTAAGTCCAAAATTCTGCACTGTTGTGCAGTGGCACAAAGCGTGCCTCCTAATTCACCACCACAGAGAACCTCCTCAGGAAGAGGCATCTAGTGGGCAGAGCAGGCACCTCAAAGATCTTACGTGGAGGAGTTGGGAGGGGGGTTGTTTTTGAGAGGGGTGCTCTTAGGTTTGGGGAGGGGTAATTTTGGTTTTAGTAGGGGGGTTTCTGTATTGGGAGGGGTGGGTTGGGATGTGGAAGGTGTGGGTTGTGGTGTGGAAGGGGTAGGTTGGGGTATGGAAAGGGTACATTTGTGTTTGCTAGGGGTGGTTTGAGGTTTGGAAGGAGTTAGGACAAGGGTAAAAAGGGCATCTTCTATGGGAAAATGGGTAGGGTGTTAGGCAGGGAGTTGAGTTTGGGAGGTAGAGGAAGTGGCAGTGTCTGATGTGCATGTGTGTGTTGAGGCTGTAGGTGTCTGTGGGTCTGGTGTAAGTCATGCACGTTTGGGTGTGTCTTGTATCATAGGAGTCTGTTGTTTGAGTGAGTGTGGGCATTTGAGTTTTGTGGGTGTGAATTCTAATGTGTGTGTATGTGTGTGTGAGCGAGTGTGCTGTGGAGGTGCTGGGTGTGGTTGTGGTGCATGTGGGTGTGGGTGTGGTGGTGGCTGCAGTGTCTGTGGTTGTGGTGGCGGTGGGGGTGGTGCATGTGTGTTTGGTGGTAGCTACGGTGTCTGTGGTTGTGCTGGTGGTGGGGGTGGTGCATGTGGGTGTGGTAATGACTGCGGTGTCTATGGATGAGCTGGTGGTGCATGTGGGTGTGATGGTGGCGGCTGCAGTGTCTGTATGTTTGGTTGTGTGCCTGTGTTTTTTGTGGTCACTGTGTTTATGTATGTGTGTGCTGTTTGGGTGTGTTGGAGTGGGTGTGTGCAAAGCTGTGAGTGTCCTTGGGACAGGCCTGGGAATAGGGAATTAGGATGGGGAAGGGTCGGGAAGTGGGGCACAAGGTTTGGATGGTTGGAAGGCTGCAGTCAGTGAGGACCCAGACCTTGAAAATACCACTGTAGGCCAGACATACCACTATGAACACCTTCCACGTTAGCTAGCATTCGTTTCATATGGCAGCTAAGCCACTGGATAGCATTCAGGAGTGCAGTGTGGCCCACAGCGATGCTACAGAGGAGGTCAATAGCCCCCTCACTCAACACAGCTGGGGGGACAGGTGCAGAATGTGAGGTGCCTGGAGCAAAGGAGACGCCGCTGTTTTTAGGGGGGTGGAGTTGGCCAACTGGGGGGAGCAAGAGGGAGGGTAGAGATGGTACTCTGAGTGGCGGACAAGGATGCAGGTACAACAGGAGCAGTAAGGTTCACCACCACTAGGGACTGGTTGCTCAGGAAGGCCTCTGAATAAGACGTTGAGCTGGAGCCCTCCATGCCAGTCCCCTTACCCTCTGTGACACTGTATCCCTCAGTGTCGGCGGTCTCACCAGGTGAGACACAAGGTCCAGCTGCTACTCCGCCTTCGTGGCCAATGTCTCCTTCGCCTGCTCCGGATGATGCTAAAAAGACATGTACAATAGTTTTATTGTAGCTGTGTGAATAGAACTGATCAACAACTTTGAGCAAAAAACGTTTTCCTAGTATGCATATTGCACCTGCTACAAAGATCACAAATTTTGGCTCATGCATGTAGGGAACATCCTCAGACACCATTTGCTCACAGGTCTCTAATTCCCCATGAAAGCTACTACATCAAATATGATCTTGTATCTTAACCATAACAATTTCTCTAAAGTAACCATTGAACACCTCTGAATGGTTGGCATATGTTCTTCAGAATAGTGAACTTATGTCACCAATTAGGATATACAACAAATATACCTTTGAACACTGTGTGTACAAGGTACAAAAAGCTGCATTAATGACATACACTAAATGTAAAATATGAATCAATGTGGGTCAACAAATACTGCAATGTTGTACCAGTATTTGTATGAACTGAAAATGGTAAAACTTATTTCAAGTAACTCAAGTATTGTACAAAAGTACAACATATTATATGGGTTCAGTACTGAAGTAGTTTATCAATATAACACGCGATATGTATTTACCTATGCTGTTGAAGACTTGTGGACATATTGTCATTTTGGATTGACAAATGACTCCACTTTAGTACAGAGCAACTACTTATTCACACTGGACTCCAAAAATCTATCAAATTAGTACAATGTGATGTTGGGAACATCCATTGTATCATAACTTCATAGTATGCAATGCCACATGTAATTGGTCTACCATTACATCATCCACAATAGTGAAGGAGCATCACACCTGGCACAATAAAGACTATTGGCCTGTATGGTACAACTGTCCCTCATGACATCAAACAACCAGATGTAAAATGTGTAGTTTAGGCAGCCATGTGTCTGCTCAGAACAGTCCTTTGGTAGTGAAAAGGAATAAGATAGGATCCTTTCTAAAAAATTAATAGACAAAGCACATCATCATACACATTGTGCAAAACCTACACCTTCATGAACTCTTCTTGTGTGCTGGACATGCATCACCGTTAATGTTGATGGGAAAAATCCTGGCTTGAACAAAAAATTAGTCATGTAACATGTGAAACTCAAATAAGAACTTACCCCCTTGCTGCTGCTGTTGGACTCACAACTGCCCATTAAGCTAGGGATAGGCGGTCGCTAGGTGGCGCGTGACCAAGAATGGCCGCACACCTGTGAGGCTCCAGCCCTGCCGAGCGGGGAAATATCCTTCAAACCCATCCTAAACAACACAATCACGCATCTGACCTCACCAGAACAGACCCGCTACACTGCTGAAGCCAGCGATACCTCTGAGGCACAGCGGACCCGGAGTGCGGCGGGCGCGGCGACCGCCGAAACTGGGCGCGGGCTGCTGGGATCCGGACTGGAGGTGGACGAGCGGCCGCGGCAGTTGGGAAAAGCCGGGGCTGAGTAGGCCCAGTTGGTGTAGAAGCTGATGGCGGCCTGCCGAGGTTCACCGCCGCTGAAATACGTGAATTGCTGGACGAGGTGAGAGGCGGCTAATGGGGGCGCAATTACACTAACGCTACTGAAGCGTGAACAATGCCATATGCAGGGAATGCAGTAATGACACCGTGATATCAGGATCAGCCGGGCGCCGGAGGAAGAAACCGCCGGCTGCATATAGACGCTGGAGGCTGAGAGGGGCCGGAGGAAATAAATGCAGTTGTAAATGTCGTTGCCCAGGGGCGCCCCTGCCTGACACCGTCAACGTATGCTCCGCGAACCGGACTGGGGTGCTGGAGCCGTTATTCGGCCATTATCGCAGCGAGAGGTCGCCGCCATTTTGGACTAGCTGAGGGCACATCGCCCGTAGATTATAAATTTCAGGAGAGACTGCTTGGCCGCTCCTCGTGCTGCAGAACCTGTGCACACAACACGCAATTGCTGCACCCGGCCGGCACCGCGTTGCAGGTGTCTATCGGGCGGCGGACTTGGGGCGCTTAGGCTGGGTCACTTGTCGGTGGTGCTCGCATTGAGTGGGGAATGGCGCCGTTGATCCCCCTATAGACAACAAACACCTGGCAGGACACCGCCTGATATCTGGAAGCCTCGTTGGCTGATTGCTGTGTTCCGGGTGCTCCTTGTGACACCGGTGGTACGGGGGATTTGCCTAACAGCTGCGCGGGGGCAAAAGCAGGCCCCAGTGGGGGCGTTGTGCCGATACAGTGTGGGGCGACCTCGGAGTGGGCCTGGGAGAGGTGCTGAACGCAGCCTGAACTGGTTGAGATCCAAAAGCAACATTTCCGCGCACCGTGCTGCTAGCATTATTGGCCAGAACCTATACGCAGAGGACACTCCTGGAAGCTACTTTGAGGGTGTCAGCGAAGCTGGGCCGAGGAGGGTGCCTTGTGGGTTCCTGCACTGTGCTCCTGCTTTGCTCGACCTCCTACATCATGGGCCGCACCGACGCCAAACAAACCAAAATCCCTTTTTCCACGCACAAAACACCTGCGCCCAACTCAGCGGAGCATACAGACTCGGATGCCACAGACTCGCCAGAGGAAGACTGGAGAGCGCTCCTCCTTGGAATGAAGCAAAGCCTCACATCCATAGACACTAAAATTGACACGATGAATGTGCGGATAGACTCGGTGGTTACGAAACTGGACCAACACGAGCACCGCCTTAAGGAAGCAGAAACCAGGGTGTCTGAATTAGAGGATGGTGCCACCGCAAGTAGGAACCAAATATCGCAAATGGATAGGCTGCTTAAAATCATTGCTGACAAGAACGAAGATTTAGAGGCCCGTTCTCGAAGGAACAACGTGCGCATCCTTGGCCTGGCAGAATCAACCAATCGGGACGTATGGAAGATTTCATTGAGAAGTTGATCGTGGAGTTGTTTGGCAGGGGCTCCTTCTCAGCGCACCTCACGGTGGAGAGAGCACATAGGTCCCTAGCGGCTCGTCCGCCCCCAGGGCGCCGCCACGGCCTGTGATAGTCCGGTTTTTAAATTATCGGGACAGAGATGCGGTCCTACGTCTGGCGCGAGAAAAAAACAAGTTCATCATGAAAATACCAAACTGTCTTTTTTCCCGGACTTTACTCAAACAGTGCAAGACGCCAGGCGAAAGTTTGAGGCTGTGAAGAAAAAGCTCCAGACGCAGGAAATCCCCTACGCCATGATGTATCCGGCGAAATTGAAGATAACACACCGTGGGAGACAACACTACTTCCAGAACCCACAACAGGCTGAAGATTACCTCAAACAAAACCGCTGTGCAGCATCCACGGAAGAGGGGGCTCGGGCGCGCTCCAGATCCCAGTCACCACTGTCGAAACCAGACTGAAGCACATAACATGCAGTGGTATGTTCGGGACTATCCCTAATGAACTGAATCTGAAGAACTAATCTACATTGGTGAAGTATGGACATAACTAATATTATGTGTGATATCCTGCTCGGCCACTTACTTCCGTCCCACCTTGAATAGGTGGGTGCAAGTAAGGAGGGAAGAGGGCAGGTCGTGGGCCCCTAGTGATGTTCCTACGAGGGCGAACCCCAGAGTTTCCACTTAAGAGGGAAAAGAATGGTTGGGTAATGGGTGTTTTCGGGGTTGGGGGGGTACAAATGCCCGGCAAGTTGGGGAAGCCGGTGTGGGTGGAGGGTGGAAGTTACATTGTCGTAGGGATGCATCATGTCCGGTTGAATATAGCTTACAACATGTGGTTAAGTACAGAGTGTTACAGACGTAGAAATGTTAGATAACACACGGGATCTTAATAACTTTAAGGTGACATCATGGAACGTACGGGGTCTGAATAACCCTAGGAAAAAAAGACAGATTCTAGGTTATCTAGATAGGCATCACATCACAGTCGCTTTATTACAGGAAACACACCTGCACCCTGGCACTACACCCCTGTTTGCCTCGAGATGGGCCTCACACCGCTGTTTTGCGTCATATTCAGGATACTCCCGAGGAGTGGCCATTCTAATTAAGAGAGGGACGGCGTTCGCGATCAGTGGGTCGGAAACTGATGCTGGTGGTAGGTACTGCCTAGTGTGGGGAAGACTTCACTCCTATGATGTGACATTCGCCAACTACTATGGCCCTAATACGGACGATCCTCATGCTCTTCTCCTGTTGTGGAGTAAAATTCAGGAGATTGGTACTACCTACGTCATATGGGGGGGAGATTTCAACACAACAATTCAGCCCCGAATGGACAGGTCCCGAGTAACCCCAATGCACTTTACGAACACGCAAAGAACACTGACAGACATCATAGACACCAACTACCTACTCGACTCTTGGCGGTACAAACACCCAACGAAACGGGAGGGCACACATTACTCAGCGGTTCATGCAACCTGGGCTAGGCTAGATTACCTGATTGTGTCGATAGGAATGTCCCACTGGTTGGGACCCGTAACCCATCTGGCCCGTACGTATTCAGACCATTCCCCTGTAATGGCGGACCTGCATGCCCCCTTAATCATTCTCCGTACAATAGCTGGCGCCTCAACCCATTGCACCTCCAGGACACTGTGTTCAAGGCTGAAATTGAACAAGACATTCAGGATTTTTTGAGCGCAATGTGAAGTCCGTTTCTAGCATCACGATAGTATGGGAGGCATTCAAAGTCACGGCTCGGGGTTGGTGTATTTCTAAGGGAGGGGGTATCCTTAAAACGCTACGTAATGACCTGCATAAATTGGAAGGGGAACTCAAGCAATTGGAAGGTGATCTCGATACCAGTCCCGGAAACAATGCAATTAGGGCCACTATACGAGACAAGCTCACTGAATATGAGACAATTGCGGAGAGGGAAAGTAAATTTAGGGGCAAACCACACATGGCACGGGTTTATGGTGAGGAGACCGCCCAGGAAGGCTCTGGCAAATGCGACCAGACCCCCTAGGTTCTCCAACCACATAACGGAGATACAAGATGCACAAGGTAATACACATCGGAACCTTCCAGATCAACTGAATACGTTTAGAGAGTTCTATAGCACCCTCTATTCTTCCCAAAGAGGCACCCCATTAGATTTGCCGACTTATTTTGAAGACACTGCACTGGCCTGGCTGGGAGATACCCAACGGGAATTCTCGAATTTAGACTTAGAACTGGACGAAATTACTGAAGCCATAATGCAGATGAGATCGGGACGGGCCCCGGGTTCTGACGGGTTGCTGATAGAATTCTATAAAACATATGCTTCACTTTTAGCTCCCATCCTGAAGGAGGTGTTCTATGTATCATTAGAGGAAGGGTGCTTACCCAGAACTATGCGCGAGGCCCTGATAACATCATTACTAAAGCCTGGTAAATCTCCACTTTTCTGCGACTCGTACCGGCCCCTCTCACTATTAAATAGCGATACTAAAATATTAGCAAAGGTTCTGGGGACCCGACTTAATTTGCTGATGGAACGACTTGTACTACCTGACCAAGCGGGATTCATCCCCAACAGAGCTACATCGCATAACCTTAGAACCCTGGCTGCTGTGCTACAAGACATAGACCCGAACTGCTCGGCTGTGGCGGTGTTCCTTGAACCAACCAAGGCGTTCGATTCTTTAGAGTGGGACTACTTGCTGGGCACTTTGAGACATATGGGGATGCCCCCTACTTTTCTCTGCTGGATACAACTGCTCTATAGCCAACCGATAGCGTCAGTGCTCCTGAATGGCGCCAAGTCTCCCACCTTTACTATTTGCAGAGGAACACGACAGGGCTGCCCATTATCCCCTATCTCGTTTGCTTTAGCTATAGAGCCTCTAGCTGCAAAACTACGACAACATCACAAAGACAAGGCACTGATATATCCGACTAGACAACTGCTTATCTCTCTATATGCAGACGATATGACGTTATACATCAAAAAGCCCCATGACAATCTCAATCCAGTATTAAGGGAGATCACTAAATTTGGGGCCATATCAGGAATACAAATAAACTGGTCTAAGTCTGCAGTATTCCCCCTAACGGATAATACCCCGCCATATCGACTAGATTACCCATTAGTCTGGGAAACTGACGAGCTGACATACCTGGGCATACGTCTCACAAGGAATAGGGACAGCCTGATGAGGCTTAACTATGGCACAGCCATGGATAAGATAACTGACACCATCACCAGGTGGTTGCGGCTTCCCCTCTCCATGGCGGGCAGGATCTCTCTTACCAAAATGGTTCTGCTGCCCAAATTATTATACCTCTTTATTAATATACCATATCACCCGGGGAGATTTTTCTTTAATACATTAAGAACTCAAATAACGAGGCTGGTATGGGGAGGAAAACAGCCGCGGCTCAACCTGAACACGTTGATGCTACCATATCATCAGGGAGGGTATGATGTCCCCAATTTTGAATTCTATTATTACTGTGCACAGGCCCACTTCGCATTGTATTGGTTCCATCCGCCACCCTTTATGCCTCACTTGGCGGTGGAAGATGGATATATGACTCCGACGCCCCGGCAAGCTATCTCTTTACAACAGTGAAGGAGCGAGGGCGCGACCCGTCCACAGTAGACTGTACCATTGTAGCGTGGCGACAGATCGCTCGCAAGCTAGAGAGCCCTATGCTGTACTCACCTAGGATGCCCCTAGTAAGTAATCCCTTACTACAAGTTACTAGTGAGGGGATATGCCGGAAGCTGTTGACAAGTCTAGGGTACCACGCCTGGGGAGACCTTTATGCTGGAGGACAATTCCGCTCCAAGGATTTATTCTTTGGAACACGCATACCCACGGCGCTGGACACATTTATATATATTCGGCTCCGGCAAAGTGTGAAGGCAGCAACCCCTGCTTTTCCCGAAGAACCAGATATACTTGCACCTCTGCATGCCATGCTACAGGGAACGGCCCCTCGTCATGTCATATCCCTTTTGTACAAACATATACAAAATGCACCACCCATCAATACACTTCGGGCCAGACAGGAATGGGATAAAGACCTAAGTACCCCGCTGACTGACGAACAATGGGAAAGCAGTTGTACGCAGACAGCAGCAATTACAGGGAATAGCAGGCTCCGCCTCATTCATTTTAAGTTCTTGCATCGTTTATATCATACCCCAGCTAAGCTACACAGATTCCACCTCAGGGACAATGATAGATGTGCGCGATGCGGGAGGGAAGGAGCGGATTTCCTACACTTAGCGTGGAGTTGCCCCCAGGTAGCTACGTACTGGACACAGACCTTTGAGGGACTGTCGGCCATGGTGGGGGTCGGGATAGATCCCTGCCCCATGGTGGCCCTGTTGGGTTTATCTCAGGGGATAATTACAGCACAAAAGAAGTTCCTGGCGATGGGCTTATTGTTAGCGAGACGGCAGGTAGCGTGCAAATGGGGAAGGGGTCGGGCTCCTAAGTTTAAAGACTGGATACACACTATGACTACATGGCAAGATCACATGCATCATTATGCAGAATTATTGCCGATTAACTCCCGCCCTAAAAATATTTGGGGCCCGCTCACCTCCTTTCTTCTTGAGCAGGAAGGGAACCAAGAGAGGGACCAAGAAAGTACAGACCAAACAACGGAGAATGAAGCCAGACACAGGCCTAGATCCCAGACCTCACCAGGGGAGTTGAATGAACACTAGTACTGCACTAAGAAAGAATCTCGGAGGGGGGGGAAAAAAAATCGAATTACCAGCTGCAAAAAGACTTCGCTCTTACAACCAGGGTGAGGGTGGGTGATATCACCACTGTTCTAGGCCTTAGCGATATCTGTGCTGTCACTGTGATACATATCGTTACCAACTACTATATATTGGAAAGTGTGTTGAACTGTACAATATGCTACTATTATACTTTGCTAGCAACCGGACTGCAAATTAATGTTTTATGACTGATGTTAAAGTTATTTGGGAGGGGGGGGAGAATATTCATACTGTACATATATAATGTTGCGGGAAAGTGTTACTGAAATGTAATACAATGAGACATTTTATTTGCGTTTTTACATACACAGATGTACCGTAAAAATCTTACAATAAAGGTTTTTGAAAAATTAAAAAAAAAAAAAAAAGCTAGGGATAGGCCACCAAAAGAATGCGGGCCATTAGGGGGGTCGGGATGCAGCGTATGCACTTCCCACTTTGGGAGGACTGCCCGAGCTGGACTTCGACTGACTTTCTGTTCCAGTGTCATAGGTCCTCCCATCTCTTATGTCAATGAACGCTGCACCTCTTGAAGACCCCCAGGGTCCGCACCTTCCTGGCGATGGCCTTCCAGGAGTCCCACTTCTGATGGGCATTGACCTGTATGGATACAAGAAATGAAATGAAAGAAAAAAGAAAGGTTTTGTGATTTTTTGTTTGTCTGTATTAAGGTAACACAATTTTACTACATCTATCACAAGCGTAACTCATATGTTGTATATATATGTTACCATACAAGTGTATTTTCACATGCTGAGCAAAACAAATATATTAATATGCACCTTTGTAGTGACCTTTGACTACCCTCATCCCTTATCATGTCCTACACTCGCTAATCCTGGCCAGTGGCATCATCTAGCTCAAGGGGCTCCTACATTTTCTGTGATGTGAGCTACTTCAGATCAGTGCAAAACATTGTGAACTACTGAAGGCTAAACAACTTGCCCTGCCATCTGCAGCCTGATGATGATTATGTCAAATGAACACAGCCTTCCCTTAATGTTTATATGGAACAATTACCTTGTGCCAATCTAATAACTGATGTCAAGGTTGTGTGCTACTCTGAAGGGGTCTGGGAGCTACTGTTAGCTCTCAATCAACTGTTTGGAGACCCTTGATCTAGGCTGAGTGATTTGTGGGACGATACACATGGCAAACATCATTTTCATTTGGTTTGTACAGAAAACATATGTATGTACAGTTGTGAAGTCAAGATAATGTGTTTTCTAATTTACATGATGTGAGATTTCTATATTTCACATGTAATTCAAACATATGCATAGCTATATCTCTACATGCACACCAATTACAATCTAGGACTTTAAACACACAACACATACTAATATTGTTTTTTAACATCGTAAAGTGCTTAGAAATCCCCAACATCATTGTCCTATGTAAGGGGCAAGATATATGATACTTCACATCACTCACTACACTTCACTCAGGAACTCAAAGGACATTGTAGCCTGTGTTAATGGGAAAAAACACCTAGACAGATTCACATATGCATTTCAGACATGTGCCTGTTCCTATGGTGAGTCATAGAGCTGGCCATACAGGGAGAGGACCTACTGTGCCAGCAACTCCAGCTCCTCTGGCAAGAAGACAGAGGCCCTCTCACTATTTTGACCTGCCATTGTTGCTCCCAGAGGTCAGTAACAGCAGTAACAGAGGAGGAGGTCTTGCTGGTTGTAGTGTTAGGAGGCAAGTGAGCTTTTAGAGACCACTGTGTACATGTACGCAATCGTCAGCAGGCATGGACACAGCCATTGGCCTTCGTATGTTGCTTTCACACACGTTAGCCTGTGGCTGTGTCCGTCATGGAGTTGAACACCCACTATGCGGTCAACTTCCACTGCGGACATCTGATTTCAAATGTCCTGACGGAGAGGTCAGGCAGCTGCCATTTTAGAAGGGCAAACAGTGTTTTTGTGACTGTTAAGTGTGTTACCACCACTCAAAATGGTGGCTACTATGTTTACATATTCAAACTTTGAAGGTCACTCATGTATTTGGAAAAAACATCATTTTTATGTAGTGCTTTACTGTGGTTAAATGCGATATTTGTGTGGTGTTGTTTACACCGCCAGTGACGCTAGTGTGTTTGACAGAATATATTTTTTTTAATAGCGAAAAAAATTTAATTAGAAATGTAATCTTTGCACAATCTTTCATATTTAAAATATTGTCAGCTACAAAATGACATATGAAGTAAAAATTACCAAAAATAATAACTAAAATATTAATATGTTGTCAAACAATATATATATTTAGCAGTACATTACAGTTAACAATCAAAAATAATGTATGTGCAAAATGTTTTAAAATGCTAGCACTTCTTCCAATACAGACATTGAACCCTGCAAGAGTGAGGAGACGACTGCCTCAAGTGTACTTCCCATTTCCAGACCTTGCCACCTCGGAAGAATGGGATATTATCAAAAAGTTTAGATTGAATAAGCAAACTATACTGGATTTATGTCATCATCTGGAGCCAGATCTTCTGCCTCACATTAGAAATCCAACATCAATTATACCAATTGTCAAACTCATAGCACTATTTCATTTTGTGGCAACAGGATCATTCCAATACACTATTGCAGTATCTGGTGGAATATCACAACCAACTTTCAGTGGTGAGCTACAAGAAGTTGTTTTGTCAATGATGAAACACACCAAAAGCTTCATTCAGTTTCCATGGCATGAGGATTTTGCAAATGTGAAGGGCGATCTCTATGCTTTGGGTGCCCCACCACATGTGGTTGGAGCAATTGATGGCACACATATTGCCTTAGTGCCACCACATGTCAGGGAACAAGTCTACTCGCATCTGAAGTACTTCCATTCACTCAATCTGCAAGTTGTCTGCTTAGCTGATTTGTACATCTGTGCATGTTTCCCCAAATCAGCCCATGATTCTTTTGTCCTACAGAACAGCAGCATACCCCTGAAAATGTCATAACTTGGACATGAGAGGGCCTGGTTTGTTGGCATGTACAATCTGACATGATATTGTTTGGGTAATTTCAAGGTGAATCATCTGAAATGGTGTTACATATCATGGCTCTTCTCCTTCCATTTAGGAGACTCTGCTTATCCTAACCGACCATGCTTGTTGGCATCGCTGAGGAATCCGACAATGCCAGGGGAAGTTTGTCTCAATGAGGCCCATGGAAGAACACGGAGGCCAGTGGAGCGGGCTTTTGGGCTCCTAAAGGCCATATTTTGTTGACTGTACATGACTGGTGGAGCCCTCCTCTACTCTCCTGATAAGGTATGCCAATCAGCATGGCCTGCTGCATGCTGCACAACATAGCCCTGCGACAGAACATCCCTTACAACGCAGAGGATGGAGACCATGGAGAGCCACTAGGTGAGGATCCTGAAATGTCAAATGAAGATGATAGTGGTGAGGAGGAAGGAGTTGAGTTACGCCCGGATGTCATTGACAACTTCTTCACATGAGTGTATCTCTTTCCATATTATCAGATTAACTGTAAGAAAGGCAAGTTCTGGGAAATCCATTACACAGGTCTTTGTTGATCTAAGTTCTGGCACATTGACTTTTGCATTCATTTTGATTGTTTATCTCTGATTGTGTATTAGAAAATGTATCCTCAAAAAGATGACTTTGTAATGTGTCAATTGTATCATGTTTCATTGCTCATCTTTTTGTTTTAATCTGTTTTAGGTATCTTCACCATGTCATCTTCATTTGGACATGTCAAAGTTGTGACATTTGCAGTTAAATGTTGCTGTTTCAAATTACAAAGGGAGCATGGGTTGTTCATGTGGAACACACACACAGGCTTTGTGTGTACATATCTTGGACTGATACATCTTGCACAGTGATTGAATGGAAGTTGTTAAGATTGCATTTGACTTGTTTTCTGTTGATTGTTGGCGCCAAGCCAATATGTGCTGCTTGATTTGCTGAAACCACATGTGGTAGTCATCCCCTTTCACATTGGCCAAATGCACATTTTGAGGTAAGTGTATGAATATGTTGATGTGTCTCTTCTTTGTAGAAAGAACGTCCTGTAGAATTCCACTTAAAGTTGGTTTTGCAATTCCCCCAGATTTTGCAACAGTGTATAGGACTGATCCTGTGGCCACATAATTGAGTACTGACAGGATTCAAAACTATTGGTGTTACTGTTGTGAAATTTGTATTGTGAGGAAGAAGATCTGGCTCGAGCTGATGACATAAACCAACAATATAGTGCTTCTTTAACCTGATTCTTTTCAATATATCCCCTCCTTCCAAGGTAGCAAAGTGTGTAACTGAAAATGTAAAAAGGGCACTGAGTATTTATGGTATGTATGGTTTGTTATGTTCAATACAGCTTTGACAGAACACTCTGTTTCAAATTGAAATACTAGTTGATGAAGTTTTGGTATTTGTATTTTGTTGTCATGGTAGAAATTATTGAGGAACATTACCTACTTGCAATTCATTTATAAATAAACAATCCTTTGTTTTTTACATTTTTAAATGTACGATGGAAGGAAAAACAATTGGATGAATACAGAAAATAACTACAACACCAGTCATTGACTTTGTTTTGTTTTGCATTTATTACGAACAAAAGAAAATAAAGTAAAAGTTGATGTAAACCAAAATACAAACAAAATAAGAAAAAGTCAGTCATGGTGCATGAAACCATAATTTTTGAGCCAAAGTTGTTTGAAGTCCAATGACCAAAACACGACTCACCTCAGAAAGGTCAATGTGTCCAGAAAATAGTCCACGTAGTGAATTGTAGTCACACACTAGAGAATATTAGGTTTGGTGTCTCTTGGTTGTAGTCTTGCCATCCTCTTCTGGTGGTCCGGATGAACGTGTGCTCCTGCTGGGGGCTGGTGGATCCACAGATGCAGGTGTTTCCTGTTGTGGCAGGGTTTCCCTTTGTGTGACTGAGGCAGATGTAGTCGGGTCCCATGTAGTTTGACCACATAAAGGGGAAGATGGTGCAAGAAAAGCCCTGCTCATATGGGTGTAAATGTCCTGCAGCACCCCAGTCAGGGAGTCCAAATTGGAGTTCAGATTCTCCATCAGAAAATTGTGCTCCCTCTGCAACTGCTTCACGTCCTGGAGCTCTGTAAGGACCAAGCCCATCATGTCTTGGAACAGATGAAGGGCTCCCAAGACTTGGTTGATGGTGGCCTGAGTGACAGTTACCCCAGTGGCCTCACCATGTTGGCCCACAGGATCCCACTCACAATCACTAACCTGTCGGCTTGAGCCAGTGTGCCCTGTCCCACTGGGTCCTGGCACCGCAGGTGGTGGTGGTGTTGTCTCACTACTATCCAGGACTGGGGTCACAAGATGGGTGGTATGTTGTTTTGGACACAGGAAGTGGAGGTATCAGTCTACTGAGGTGCTATATCAGTTGGAGTGGGAGGTGTAGGTGTGGGTCAAGGGAGACTCACTGGAGCTGTCTGCCCAGGCAGATGAGATGGACCAAGCCGCTCCTCTTCATCCAGACCTTCAGGAGTGGAGTCCTCCCTGGAGGTTTGATCCTGGGCTGGAGTGGAGATTTCCTGAGACACAGATGCTTGCCCAAGTGCTTTGGCTGTTGGACCTATCATGAATGTAAAAAAAATATATAATTTGGAAAGGTGTGGATTACACATCCAATGATTGTTTATAATATAATGTAGAAACCTAAAAGTGAATAGGAATTGGATATCATTATTAGACATTCTGTGGTAAATTAATTAATTGAAAAAACTGTTTACGTTTCACACAAAAGTACTTCAAATAAACAGGTAAGAATTTGTCCTGAAATTAAAAAAGATAACTTAATAAGTATACATGAAATGTACCAACCATTCAACTCAACACAGTAGAGAGGAGATATCTGAAATGAACCAGTCCAAGGCCTAGCAGGCTAAAAAACATACAATTACACAACGTATAGAGATGTTAGCATTGGTCATCATATGAACAGTGCAGAGTTCAGTTTTCCCATATGCCACTTTTCTTCAGCATACAATTTTACATGCCTTAAAGTTTAAAGGGCAACAAAGGTCGATTTTTGAAACTAATGACATCAATTAAATAACATGACAAGTAAAGGACAACATACAACATTTAACACAATTTGTTTTTAAAAGAGAGCATCAAGATACAGTTTGATCAATAAATGATCCTTTACCATAGGTGAAAATATGATAGAAAATGGAGAATGAGCAACATTAAATGGCAATATTATTATCACAAAACTGAAACAAGGCATCTTGGTAGTTGTAGTTATTTCAATGAGACATTCACAACACTTGCAAAATTGTGATTTGAACATACTGTGTGTAAATCTGCAGTAGGTTGAAAACCAACATTTACTATGTGAAACACATATATATTGTTTGTCATTTGGAGTACAAACACAAGCATCACAACATCTTGTGAAATGTGATTGCTATTGAAACCTGTTATCTTAAATATAATTCAATACATTTAAACAAAAAAGCCAAAAAAGATGTTACTGATATATTTTGGTTTATATTAAAAACAATTCTGCTGAACACATTAGCAATAGCTAACTTCAAAGCAAACAGGAAACTTAGGTTTAGTGACACATTTGAAATTATAACTTACCAGTCTCCACTCCACCAGGGATTCCTGTCATGCCTTCAGGATGTAGGTTTTACAAGACTTTCTTCTCCCAGGGCATGAGTTTTAAGGGGGGCCTGGGAGAACCACCACCAGTCCTCTGGGTCTCCAGGTGATGCTTGGGGGCTAGGGAACGCACTCTCCCCGCAGGTTGTTCCAACTCTTCCTAATCTCCTCCTGTGTGCGCAGGTTGCTAGCTGCAGCATTCACTTTTTCAACTATACTGGACGACATTTCCCTTTTCTGAGAAAGGGGTGTATTTTGGACTTGGGCCCCAAACAGTTGTGGCTCTACTCTTATGATTTCATGCACCATGACTGAAAACTCTCCCTCAGTGAAACATGGATTTTTGTGCCCTGGCATAATCCAAATAATTGTGATGAAATCAAATTAATTGAACACAAGGAAATAAATGAAGGATGAAAAACGGGACAAGAAACAGGGAGAAGCAACAAAATAACTTCAATTAGCTGGCAAAAGTTCTGCTAGAAAATGTCATGGTGCAGTTGAATGACAAAGGATCATGGTCTGAAATGGAGTGTGTTTTATAGTGTGGTATGCAGGTGCAAACAATATGCCAAAAAACAAATCAGGTGAGTGTTGCTAGCATCCAGCCTACAGCGACAGGTATATTCTAGTATTAACCGTGTGCTGCGACGAAGTAACTCCTTCAGCACCCCGCCGCTAGAAGACCGCCAGCACAACTGCGAAATCTAAATAGGCTTGGCACAATCCCGCCGCCCTGATGGAGTACTATTCGCCAGTATTGGAGTCTACCGCGTCGGCAGAGGAGAGCCTCATACGCGGTGGTAAACACTCTGTCAATGCGGATGGAGAGTCAGCCAGCATACATCTAAATACGGCGGGTGGACCGTTGTCAGCTTGACGGAGTACTTGGGACCGCCGCCGTGGCGGAACAGTGGTAAGACTGCCAAGATCTAAATCAGGCCCTAAGTCAGAAAGTGGAAATCTTCACCATCACTTCATCCAGCAGCTCCCCAACAATGATGCCTCCTCCTCAGATACTGCCTGCAGCCTTGCCATACTAACCTTCTACCTTCACAGGACATTTTTCTCCAAATTTCTTCTCAGTCCAAAGGTAAAAGTCGACCAGGCTTAATCCAGTTCTTGTATCCAACTCGCGCTCCATCACGGGTCGGCTATATTTTGCGACTTCTAAACAGTATTGTGTGACTAGATGTCTACGGTTGCCGATTTGATCTTTTAGGTGCTAGTTTTGACCTTAAAATTTAGAATTTTATTAATTTAGTGCAACTGATTTGATTTATTTTTGCCATTTTGGCGTACAATAATTTAATAAAATATGCTTCATTTTTCTAAATTGAAATGGGATTTTTTTTTGTGTTGTGTATTCAATTTATTACTGTTTGTGTGTTGCATAAATACTTCACACTTTGGGCCTCATCTACAAACTCAGTGCGGCGGCACGAACCATTTAGCTGCGCAGTGCTGCGTCATTTTCAAAGCACAGAGATGCGTCATATTAACATTAATACGACGCATCCCTGTGCTTTCCCCTGCACTGGAGTACAATTGGCTGCCATGCGCCAGTGCAGGCACCCTTGCGTCATTTTGCAAGGGTGCCTGCTCTGCGAGGATGAATGTTTTTTTTGCAAAAAGGGACATCTTCGTCCACAAAAGCAATCATTAATGAAATTTTCCTCTTTCTATGCATACTGCAGAATGCAGCACACATAGAAAGAGGAAAAAAGGAGGAGAAATAAAAGTATTTCTTCTCGCTGCATCATTCCTACGCCTCCCTTAATAATCTGTTTCTGATGTCTGTCTATTCTATGCTTTTTCAGACTGTCTATTCTATCTTTCCTCTCAGCAGTTTGTCTTTCTGCTAAACGTTCTCTCTTTTGTCTGTCTCTTGGTCTTAACTCTGCTACCCTTCTTTTCTGCAGAACCTTCATCTCTTTCTTGTGTCTTTCCTCTGCTTCTGTTCCTCCCTCACTATTTTTTCTCTTCTATCATTTCTCTCTGCTGCCAGTCTCTCCTGTGCTATCCATCATCAATACTGTTTCGTAATATTGCTCTGCTATCCGCAGTCTTTCGTGTTCTGACCTTCCTCTTTGCTGTCTCCCCTCTCCTCTGATATCCATTCTCTCTGCAGTCTCTGGTCCTGTCTCCACTCAATCCTTTTTCAATCCATTCTACCTCTCTGCTAGCAGCTAACCCTTCTCTCCACTACCGTACCTCCCAGCTATTGCTCTTCTGCTATCAGTTCTCTCTGTAATCTGTCACTCTGCTTCTGTCTTTGAGCAATCCATTCTCAATGTAATCGACCTCTGTGCTGTTCATTAACCTTTCCTCCATTACCATTCCTCACAGCTGTTGCTCCACTGGTATCCTTCCTCTATGCAGCGGTTTGATTTCTTGAAAAAATAATCCCTCAACATCCTCCAGAAGTGCCGTAGGAGGCAGCCTTGAAGCGCAACATGTTTTCAATGTTTGCTGACATTGTCACTTAGTGTGAGTGGAAAAAACTGTATGACTCAAACGATGTCTTATTTGTATGCGCTATAGTTTTAGTGAGTGGTGAACAAGGCAAATGAATGAAAACAGTGACAGAAGAGTATGAGGGCACATCAAGAGAAAGTTTCACTACCAGTGCAGCGCTGAGTCCTCCGAGCCCAGGCCTGGATGGCCACAAATAGCAGGCAGGCCTGTTACGAGTAATGGGCCTGCAGGACGCATCTCACAAAAGTTGACTACTACTCCCCACTCCCTTCATGCACACCGCTGTAACTGGCACTGTGCATGAAGGGAAAAGAATCATCGTTGCATCAACATGCTGGAAGCATGACCAATCATGCTGGATTTAAAGTTAAAAAAGCACGGTGATTGTTAATGCCCTTTAGTCGTCCCGCCCCGTGCTCTGTCTTGTAAGCACCCATGCCCTGCACAAATTCAGGCTTTGCTCTCATGCGTTTTATATTAAAAACTACATGAGAGCAAAGTAAGGATTGGTTGGGTCTTGTAAACCCAACTCTCCAAAGGAGACCAGGGAGGCAATTCTGTATCCCTCCCGGCTCCTTAACAGAACATGTATTGGGGGCCTAAAGTGCGCATGTAGTGTTGACTGCTGTCTGAGGCCCATCCAACCTGACATGTGCAGTGGACTTAGTCGAGGCTGCATTGTCAGTCACTATGATTGGCAGTGCACTGCCTTAACATTAACTCCGCAGTCCATACTGAGTAAGGAAACGGCATGCACCCGCCGCTCTGTATTATTTTTTATTATTCACTTGTGCCTCACTGCTGGTGGGGAGGGAGTTTGGGTGTTAAAGGGGGCAACGCTCATTTGCCCCAGGGGAGCAGCCACCGCTGAGTTCGAATATGACCATGAATATGTATTTTTATAGAACATTATCACCTGGGTATCTGGGCCCTATCCAAACCATACTGACTGCAACAAGGGTAGCTAAGAGAGTCATTTAAAAAAGATATGTTTTGAGACCATTTTCACACTTTAACAGATATGGTTGAGCCTAGAGAGAGAGGCAGCATGTTCCACATCTTGCATTCTGCCACCGAAAAGGCTCTGTTCTACCACCTGGGTGTTTTAGATCTTGGAACATTCACCAGGTATTGGTGAATATACCATAAAGTGTGAGCTGGCACATGCCATTGGATTTTATCTTCCAGGATTTCTGGGCAGCTTAACAAAATGACCTTATGTATAAGAACCATAGCTTTAAACCAGATCTGGTCTTTGATTGGTTCACCAGTGTAGGCTACGAAGGATTGGAGGCATATGAGCAGCTCTTAGAGCTTTTGAAATTAGGTGTGCAGTGACATTTTGCATAATTTGCAAGCGTTGAACCAGGGCTTTTGTCACAGCCAGATAGACAGCATTACCATAATCCAACTAGAACTGTAATAGTGCTGTTCTGAGTAGAAGATGGAGATTTTTGTCTAGAAAAAGCAGAAGGTTCCTTAAGAATTTACCCCCACATGCATCAAACTAAAAACCGGTCGCAAACGGGCAGATTCTGTGAATCTGCCCCTTTATGTATCCAGTATTTTGCATTTGGGATGCATCATCCCAAATGCAAAAATCGTAATTGCGATTGCATTTAAGGAATCGCAAATTGCGATGCCTTGAATGCAATGCAAGATGCCATTTAAAATAGCGATTTCGCTATTAGGGGCCGCTAATTACCGAAAAATTATACCTAATGGTAATTAGCGAAAACTTTGAAAAATGCACTAAAGTGCATTTTTCAAAGTTCCAGGTCACACACACACATGCCCTTGGGGCATGTGTGTGCGCAACATGTGTTCACATATCAATTTCAGGGTGCAACAGGGTGTCCTTTTGGCACCCTGGCTCCTTGAATTGCATGCACAATTTACGAGTACCTATTGGGTACTCGCAAATTGCGCATGCAATTCCCATTCATTCCTATGGGCTTGTAGGCCCATAGGAATGAATGGGAAGCCATTCCTTAATTGCGACTCGCAATTTGCGACTCGCAATTAAGGAATGTTTAGGAATCGCTATTTTTTTAGCGATTCCTACATGCATAGGCTTTTGCGATTCCTTAATTGCGATTCCTTAATATTCGCAATTAAGGAATCGCAAAAGCCTACCTTGATGCATGTGCCCCAAAATTGCCAAAACACTTTTTGGCTATGTTTCCTACTTGTTTGTTCAGTGATAGGTTTGAGTCAATAGTAATCCCAAGGTTTTTCACTTAATTTGCTGGTATGGAGCATGCTCCCAATAAAGTGGGCCAGTCTGGCATGTTGAACTTTTGTGAGGTATTATGAACTAACAGAAGTTCAGTTTTGATTGATTTAACTTCAAGAAATTAGCTGACATTCAATCTCTCATATATTGCAAGACATTTAGCCGACATGAAGCTTTCTTTAGTCCAAACATGAGCTGTGTATTATCAGCCTAGATGTAGGAATTTACCCCCATCATGTGACCAACTCGCACTAAAGGTCACAAATAGATATTAAATAATAGAGGGGATAGAATTGAAACCTGTGGTACGGCATATTTGAGAGATGTGGGCTTGGTGGAAAAAGATGCCCTAGACCCAGTTTATGTTCTGTCCTGGAGAAATGAAAGGATCCATTTCAGGTCTAACCGGTGTATTCCTCTTTCCCTTGATCAGGTTGTTAGTATTAATATAGTAATTAGTACAGAATGGTTGATGGTGTTGAAGGCAATGGCTATCTCTAAGAAAACAGGGGCACCAACCTCTCCTCTATATGCTGCTGTTCTGAGATTGTCAGTATCCAACACCACCACCATTTCCATATTCCATACTTGTCTAAAACCTGCCTGATGTGAGTCTAACAGTTTATGTGTTTACATAAATTACATCAATTGTAAGTAGGCCCTTTTCTCCAGAAATTACCAGGAGTGAGATTGGTGTATAGTTACTCAGAAGCTTAGGATCTAAGTACTTCTCTACTATCTTGTCTTGTGATGTTTTGTGCTTTCGTTATGGAACAGGTACTTTGATGGAATGGGCAGGATGTTAACATTCCCAACACTAATAATCTCATGTTGGGGTCTCCACAGGCTCCATGTTGTCTTCTTCTGCCTATGGAGTCTGAAATGCCAATAAAAATGGTGAGATCTCATTACAGCTACGACAGTGAGACCTATGTTTCACACAGCAAAACACTTTCATTCTCTATGTCATATACAATAAATCGAACATCATGTATGTAATGTGTATTGCGGCGGGTGAGGGGTGAACAGCAGGTACAGTTTTTGGGTTTCATTTTTCTTTTTCCTCTCTTGTTGGCAAATTTTCCATTTAACTGTCCAAGAGGAGACCATGTACTTGCTCCTACAATAGAGGGGGTCCCACAAACCGGCTTAATGTAATGCTCCTGACTCAGTGATCACTGTATCTTGTTGTGCTTTGTATTAATGGCTCCTTCATGGAACCTACTGCTATTTGTTAAAAAGAATAAAGATATATAAAAAAAATTACATAATGTGTATGAAAAATTTGTATTCTGTGACTTTTTCCTTTCTCACTGCAAGTCATCTCTTTGTAGTATTCAGCTAAAGTGCTTACCCATGGTTTCAAGGTTATAATGTCAGCATCTTGGGGGAAAACATGGGCAACTAAGCTTGGTTTATTTGCCTGTTCACCGTCCTTCAACAGGATGTATCTTTAATAGAGCTTTCTCTACACCAACCCCATCAACATTCCCTTTCTTTGCACGAAGTTCTGTTCGGTTGATTTCCTCACAGTAGTAAGAAGCCCGATCAGTCCCCAAATATTTCTCTATGCAAGCTTGGACATAAGCATTTGGCAATCACTGGAACTTTCAGTAGTGGCCTGAAGCTCTCATTACCATGGACAAAAGTATGGTACTCACGTACCTGCTGTGCTCCACCATTGAGCTCATGAATATTGAAACACGTGTCTGAGGCTAAGAAAATGAAAGATTGGAAGAAATGAATAGTCATCAAGCTAAGAAAATGAAACATTGAAAGACAATAGTTGCCAAGATTGACTTCACTGGGAGAACTGCAACTTTGCAAACGATGGACCACATTGACCAGAATGCACTGGGAGGTCTACCGCATTGTGCTTCACTTAACCCCTTCGCTGCCAGGCCCCTTCCCCTGTGCCATGCCCTTTTTTGCACTTAGGCCCCCATAACTTTTTTTTTGCCTACATAAGGTATCCACAACAGATTTGCGTCCTTTTCTTCCAACATGCTGAGAATTCTAAAGGTACCCAGGGTTTGCGGATTACCTGGAGGGGACAGTGAAATTAGTCAAAATACAGCAAATAAGGTTTTGGGGGAAAATGGGAAAAAAGCACTGCAGAAGATAGTGTCTGTTTTTTATTCCCTGCAAATGGTATCAACAAAGGGTTTGTGGTGCTAAAAACATCATCTTACCAGCTTTCAGGAACAGGAAAACATTTGTCAGAAAACCAAAATCTTTTAGACAATTTTGGCATTTTACTGTGACAGAGCCTATTTTTCCTATCTTTTGTGCTTTTAACCTCCTTCCAATTAGTGGTTGAAATGGGTATGAAACCAATAATGGATCCAAGACAGCTATACATTCCTGAAAAGTAGATACAATTCTGAATTCAGCAACAGGTCACTTGTGTAGATCACTCAATAGAAAGGAACAGTTAAAATAAAAGAATATTGAAATTTAGTGAAAAAAACATCAATTTGTGCCTACATTTTCACTTGTAACTTCTTCTAACTTTGGTAGATTTATGATAGCTATATACCATTATGTCCATGGGACCCTTCTGGTTGCGGGGATATATGAGGCTTGTAGGTTCACCAAGAACCCGAGGTACCCAGAGTACAGGTACACTGAGTTGTACCTTGCAATGGTTTTTCATTGTGTACTGGGTGTACAGTAATTCATTTGGTAAAATATAAAGAGAGGAAAATAGGTATCTCGGAAACCTATGTATATCTGAAATGGGAACAAGATATGGAGTTTAGAAGCAGTGGTTATTTGTGCATCTCCGAATTTGTGAGTACCCATATTAGCATGTGAATTAGAGGGTATTGTTCAAAATGACTTCTTTTTTACACATTGTCTTACATTTGGAAGACAGAAATGCATAGAAAGACAAATGGCAATAACACTTGTTCTACTAGTATTTATTTTCCTAAGCCTCCCGATAAAAATGATACCACACTTGTTTGGGTAGGCCTAGTGTCTGCTACATGAAATGGCCCAAAACGCAACGTGGACACAACACATTTTTCCACTGAAAACGTACCCTTTTTTCGCAATGTGCCTATCTGTGGATTTTGGGCCCTAGCTCAGCTGGAACCTAGGGAAACCTAGCAAACCTGTACTTTTTTAAAAACCAGACAACCAGGGGAATACAGGATGGGGTGACTTATGTTGATCTCACCAGGTTCTGTTAAATAGAATCCCTTGCAAATCTCAAACTTTTTGTAAAAAAAAACACATTTTCCTCATATTTCTGTGATGGAAAGTTCTGGGATCTGTGGGCAGTCACAAACTTCCACCCACCCAGCATTCCCCTACGTCTGCCAATAAAAATGGTACCTCACTTATGTGGGTAGGCCTAGTGCCCGCTACAGGGAATGGACCAAAACGCAACGTGGACACATCACCTTCTTTCCAGTGAAAACTGACCCTTTTTTGCAATGTGCCTAGCTTTGGATTTTGGGCCCTAGCTCAGCCGGCACATCAGGAAACCTATCAAACCAGCACATTTTTGAAAACTAGACTCCAAGGGGAAAGCAGGATGGGGTGACTTGTGTGGCTCTCGCCAGGTTCTGTTACCCAGAATCCCTTGCAAACCTCAAACTTTGTAAAAAAACACATTTTTCTCACATTTCTGTGAAGGAAAGTTATGGAATCTGTGGTGATCCATAAACTTCCACCCACCCAGCGTTTCCCCAAGCCTGTTGATAAAAATGGTACCTTACTAATGTGGGTAGGCCTAGTGCCCGCGACAGGGAATGGACCAAAACGCAACGTGGACATATCACTTTTTTCTAGTGAAAAAGGAAACTTTTTTGCAATATGCCTAGCTTTGGATTTTGGGGCCTAGCTCAGCCGGCACATAAGGAAACCTAGCAAACCGGCACATTTTTGAAAACTAGACACCCAGGGGAATCCAGTATGGGGTGACTTTTGTGGCTCTCGCCAGGTTCTGTTACCCAGAATCCCTTGCAAACCTCAAACTTTGTAAAAAAAACACATTTTCCTCACATTTCTGTGAAGGAAAGCTCTGGAATCTATGGCGAGCCACAAACTTCCACACACCCAGCATTTCCTCAAGCCTGTAGATAAAAATGGTACCTCACTTATGTGGGAAGGCCTAGTGCCCGTAACAGGGAATGGACCAAAACGCAACGTGGACACACCACATTTTTCCAGTGAAAACTGAACCTTTTTTTGCAATGTGCCTAGCTGTGGATTTTGAGCCCTAGCTTAGCCAGCACATAGGGAAACCTAGCAAACCTGTAAATTTATGAAAACTAGACATCTAGGGGAATCCAGGATGGGGTGACTTGTGCGTCTCTCACCAGGTTATGTTACCCAGAATCCCTTGCAAAGCTCAAACTTTGTAAAAAAAAACACATTTTCTTCACAGTTCTGTGATGGAAAGTTCTGGAATATGCGGGGCGCCACAAACATCCACCCAACCAGCATTCCCCCAAGTCTGCTGATAAAAATGGTACCTCACTTGTGTGGGTAAGCCTAGTGCCTGCAACAGGAAACGGCCCAAAACTTATTGTGGTGACATCAAAATTATTTTTCACAAAACAACCTGGTTTTGCAAGGGAGTCACCTGCTTTTTGGTCCCGGGCTCGACGGCCATCAAGGGAAAACCTACCAAATCCAGATATTTCTGAAAATTAGGTACCCGGGGGAGACCAGGGAGGTGTAGCTTGCATGGATCCCCCAATATTTTCTTACCCAGAATCCCTAGCAAACCTCAAATTTAGCTTAAAAAATCAAATTTTCCTCACATTTCTGTGTGGAAAAGTTGTGGAATCACCAGGCCGACATGAATTTCCTGCCACCCAGCATTCCCCCAGGTCTCCTGATAAAAATGGTACCTCACTTGTGTGGGTGGGCCAAGTACCCACGACAGGGAAGGGCTCAAAACAAATTGTGGAGACATCAAAATTATATGTCACAAAACAACCTGGTTTTGCAAGGGGGCACCTGCGTTTTTGGTCCCGGGCTAGGCGGCCATGAAGGGAAACCTACCAAACCCAGACATTTCTGAAAACTAGACACCCAGGGAAGTCCAGGGAGGTGTGACTTGCATGGCTCCCTTGTCGTTTTCCTACCCAGAATCCTCTGCAAACCTCAAATTTACCTAAGCAAATTAAATTTTCCTTACAGCACAAATTTCCTTCCACCCAGCGTTCCCCCTGGTCCCCTGATAAAAATGATACCTCACTTGTTTGGGTGTCCAATGCAGAATCGCCTAAAAACGTATATGAAAAAATATGGTGCTTAGAGCTTGCTGTGCTATCCCCTCAATCACTATGTTTTTGGCCTTTCCCAGTCGCAGGCCATTGGCCCACCCACACACGTGAGGTATCGTTTTACTCAGGAGACCGAGTGGAATGCTGGGTGGTAGAAAATTTGTGCTGGCGTGGTGATCGCATACAGAAATGTGAGGAAAATGTCATTTTTTTTAGCTAAATTTGAGGGTTGCAGGAGATTCTGGGTAAGAAAATGTTGGGAGATCCATGCAAACCATAGTTCCCTGGACTCCTCCGGGTGTCTAGTTTTCAGAAATGTTTGGGTTTGGTAGGTTTCCCTAAATGGCCGCCAAGCCCGGGACCAAAAACGCAGGTACCTCCCTTGCAAAAATAGGTTGTTTTGTCATAGATAGGAGGCACTTGCGTTTTTGGTCCGGGGCTCAGCGGCCATCTAGTGAAACCTAACCAACCCAGACATTTCTGAAACTTAGACACCCAGGGGAGGTTAAGGATGGGTGGCTTATGTGGATCTCCCAACGTTTTCTTACCCAGAATCCCCTGCAAATCTCTAATTTAGCTAAAAAGTCACATTTTCCTCACATTTCTATGTGTGAAGGTTGTGAGATCACCGAACCCGCACAAATTTCCCACCACCCAGCCTTCCCCTCAGTCTCCCAATAAAAATGATACCTCACTTGTGTGGGTGCCCAAAGCTGTGTCAGCCTAAAAACGTATGAAAAAAACCTGCCCTTTTGGACCCACTTTGGTTCCCCCTCAGTTTTTAATTATTCAAATGTTTAGGTTCTCATGCTTTGGGCATCCACACAAATGAGGTATAATTTTTTTCAGGAGACTGAGGGAAACACTGGGTGGTGGGAAATTTGTGCCAGTGCAGTGATCTGACAAATTTTCCACACAGAAATGTGAGGAAAGTGTGAATTGTTCGCTAAATTTGAGGTTTGCAGGGGATTCGGGTAATACAACACTAGAGGATCCAAGCAAGCCACACCGCCAGCCAAGCGCCATCCACGCACACCACCAGCTAGGCGCCATCCACGCACATCACCAACACAAAAGATGGTGTTTTTCTTTGCCAATACAATACAGGATTACCAAAAACTGCTTCCAACCCACCCTTCTCTGCCCACCCCCCACCTTTGAATTGGATCCAAAATGTATTACAAAGCAAAAAAAAAAAAAAGACATCAACCAAAACATAGCAAGAGAGAACAGGAAAATAATAAATCTAGTATTACTATTTTACCACCCTTTCGATCCATTGTCTTACTGGTGCCCAAATTTCCCTGCCCCTTTCAGAGCGTTGCCTCCCCTACGTTCGTAGACTGCTATTTAGAGCGATATATTGCTAAGAGTCTCCCCAGCCATTGTTGCCCAGATGGTGGTTCGGGATCCAGCAAAGCTGTGGCCAGGCAAAGTCTGAGGACAGTCATAGTGACAAACAAAAAGATCTGGTGTCGCCAAGAAATTCCCATATCACTCACTCCTAGGACCAATAAGCTAGGAGAAAGAAAAATGCGAAAACCTAGCTGAGCTTCAAGTAGTTTACCAACATCTTCTTTCAAATTTTTAAGCTTGGGACAATTTTCAAACAGGTGAGTGAGGTCTGCAGCAAAACAGCCACACCGTGGGCAACGAGTGCCAGTAAATTAAATTAATTCAAATTCTTTATTTGCATGATTAATTAAAATCTTTGCAGTAGGAAAACTACATTCAGAAACAATCTGTGCAAAAACGCATGGATTACGGTGAGACTGGTTTAAAAGGTCATTAAAAAATTTACACGTATTAATACTGTTGTGCAAAAAGTAAAACATGTGAAATTTCATTACTGTGCAAGGTTTAAAATACGCTAAAAGAACCTGAACATTCCGAATTGACAGTTGTTATACAAGGTCGATCTCCTGCTCTCTGGACCCTGAAGCTCATAACAGATCTGCAGTAGTGGCACAAATAGTCCACGTATAAAAATTTGGACAATACTTAACAGTTAAGGGTTGTGCGGCTAATTCTACGTTTTGATTGGGCCTTCTGTAGTCGATTCGTCAATTAGCAGTTAGATTTAACATGGTTTTTGCTATATTCATGAATCGGACCAGTCTGCATGCTAACTGAGTGTCATTTCCTTCAAGACTGGCTTTTAATGCTTGCCTATGTGATCGTATCCGTCTTTGGTTCCAGAGTGGTTTTAATAATAGTCTTCGCTCTTTGTCTAGACCCTTGCAACTACACAGTATATGCAGGATGTCCTCTTTAATATCGCCGCAGATTCTGCAGTTCATTGTTGTTTCTGGACGTTCCCAAGGTGGAAGGTGCTGATTTACTGGTAGAATTCCCATCCTCAATTTCAAGTAGGATTCCTTCACTTTCCTTGAGAACCCTGTTCCCAAGTAAGCTTGTGGCAGAGACCTTGTATAACTCTGTATAACGAACCACCCGTGAGCCCTCTTAGTCAATGTAGACTTATCTTCTTCCAGAGATAGTAGCTTTACTGATTTATTTACAAGCTTCTTAAAGTTTTTGTGAGGCCCATTAAGTTCTTAAAGGTCTTGTAGGGCAAGAGAACTTATTGCCGTTTGGAGGTAGACCATTGCAGGGCTGTCTTTACTCCTTTCCAGCTCTTTCCATAGATATGAATTCAGAGAGCCTGGCTCTGCTCCTTTTATTTTGTGCCAGCATTTGGTGTAGGCACCCTTACGTGCTACTTGCTGTTTTTGTAGGCCAAACTCTAGCCTTAATTGTGCTGGCGATGTAAACTGTGGGAGGTTAAATATTATGCATATTGTTTTTGACACCACTTTGTCCAAGATTATCTCATCTCTCCCTCTCATGCTTTCGCTACCATAAGTGATAGATGGTAGCAGTTTTGCTCGAAGCACTTCTAATAGAGGCGTTAGATTTGGACCTGATATTTTATGCTTGATGTTTTTTAGTGCCACTGCCAGTGTGATCCCTCTTGTTTTGATCAATGCTTTTTGTTGTCCGAATGATCCCCTTCTATCGAAGATTATGCCCAGGTATTTGTATTCTTTGACCACCTCCAGCTGTTGACCCCGCAGTTCCCATCGAAGATGGTGTTTTTTATCCTTTTCGTTGAGTATCATCACTTTTGATTTTTCTAAGTTTATCGATAGCCCGTTCTTGTCTGAGAAACTGCTTGTGGCGCTTATAAGATGTTGCAAGCCGACTGGGGTTCTGCTTATCAGTATTAGATCGTCCTCGTACAGTAAATTCGACAATGTTAAGCCTCCCAAATTGGGGGCATGATGGTTACAGTTATTAAGCTCTGCTGAAAGATCTGAGAGAAAGAGGTTGAACAAAGTCGGGGCAAGAACGCATCCCTGCTTCAGCCCCTTTGTGGTCGTTATTTTCCTCGATAGACAGTTGCCTGATCCTAGTTTTATTTGAATCCATGTCTCGGAATGAAGTGAAATCAACTGGTTCAAGAGTTTCGGGTCTATATCCCAGCCGGATAGTTTGGCCCAAAGTTTCCCCCTGTCTATGCGGTCGAAGGCCGACGTGTAGTTGATAAAACAAACAAATAGTGGCTTTTTAATTTTTATAGTGGCGTCTATTAACAGTGAAAGAGCGAGGATATTTGTCACTGTCCCCATGCTTTTTTGGAAGCCGGTCTGATTGATGGGAATTAAGCCTTTCGTTGATGCCCATTCGGTGAGTTCATCCAGTAAGAGACCCGCAAAGTATTTGGCATCTATATCTATTAATGCTATAAGCCTGTAGTTCTTTGCTTGATTCCTGCTGCCTTTTTTATAAATAGGGGAAATAATTGATCCCTTCCAGGAATCTGGAATTTTTCCTACTCTTAGAATATTTTTAAAGAGGGTCCTTAGTTGCTCTGCCCAATAATTCGGGTCCTGCTTATATAAAATTGGTGGTATTCCGTTAGGCCCGGGGGCCCCCTCTTTCCTGCCTTTCATGATTCGGTTCTTGATCTGTTTTATTGTGCATGGAAGATGGGTCTCCACAGCTAGATCTTTTTGGACTTGCAGACTACGCTGGGGAGCTTCGATGTCTTGAATAATTTCATCAGTTTTTTGTTAAAGTGATGCAACAAGTACTTTACCCAGGTTTCCTCTGTTATATACGAGTTAATTTCATGAGCCCTTGGATTGTCTAAATTATTCACTGTGTGCCAAAATCTGGCACTGTTGTTAGATTTTACATCATATAATAATTTGGCCCACATCTTCTCTGCATATTCCTGTTTCGCTTGCCAGATGATTTTGTTCTTACTGCACTTTAGCTTCCTCAGTTCTGTCTGAGTGCTGATGTCAGGGCCCTTCTGGCGCAGTATGCGAATTGTTCTATTAATGTCCCTTTTTATTTGCCTTAATTTGCAGCTTTGGCTTGTTGAAAGATTCATTCTTTGATTGTTTATATGCCTGCTGGATGTTTCTTGCCCGCCCTTAATAGCACTTGTTGCTTGTGTTGATCTTGATTTAGAGCTAGCTAAGCTTACATTTTTAAGAAATTCTACCAGTTGTTAATACCGTCGCCATCTTGCAGTCTATAATCTTCCCAGCAAGTTTTTGCCTCTGCCAAAAGTTTTCCCGGAGCGACCGTTTTGCATTTAATTCTCTTAAAATTTGATGTTACTGTTAAGTTTTGAGCTTCAGTTGGGAAGGTTAATGCCGTTCCCTGAGCCATAAGTGTAAGCTCCTGTGGCAGGTGGTTGCTGCACTCTTGCGTTCCAATCTTAAAATCACTAACAGATTTAAAAAGTGAAAGAGATAGGAAAGTTTAGTCTATCGCTGTGCTCACCATTGAGTTGTGATAAGTAGCTGATTGTGGGTGATCGCCAGGAAATCTACTGTTTGATGCTATCAAACCTAGACTTGTTAGCTCCAGCAGTAAATCTTTAGATACCATGGTTTGTTTGCCCCACTTGCTCTCTTCCTGGGGTGGGATCCCCCATTCTAGAAGTTGTTCTTCTGCCACTGATCGTTACCCACATTCCCTGAAAGGAACATGTTGAAGTCTCCTGAGACAATGTAGTTCGATATCGCCTCTTCAGTAATAAGCCTCGTTAGTTCTGACACTAGAAATTTTGCACCGTTTTTTTTCCCGCTTGGGTGTAGATAGATGTTAACCAGAATTAACTGTTGTTTGTTTTTTCTGGAGCCTACTATCTCCATCTGTATTGCGTTAATTCCGTTGTTTGATATGTTCTTCATCGACAGTTCTTTAGCTGTGGTAACGGTTTTAATTGAGGCATATGTGGTGAGGCCTCCTTTCAGGTGTCCGAACTTCGAGCTTCTGCTGGCTGGAAGATGGTACGACTTGTAGCCTTGTAGATGGAACGGCTCTGCCAGCCAAGTTTCTTGAAGTAGGATTAAGTCAAACTGCTGGAAGTACATCAATAAGTCTATGTTTGTAGATTTAGATCCTAGGCCGTTTATGTTCCAGGAGCAAAGCTTTAAATGTGCACATCACCAGTCAAGCACCATCCAAGCACATCGCCAGCCAAGCGACAGTCCACGCACATCGCCAGCCAAGTAACAGTCCGCACACACTGATAGCTAAGCACAAGTCCACACACACCACCAGCAAAATGCAGGTTCATTCACATACAGCTAGCCAAACATCAGTAAACACAGACCGTCAGCTGAACTCCAGTTCACACACATACACACAGAAACTTTCTCTAGTGTCTAGTGGTTCTCTACACCCCTTGGGAGAAGATGTGCTTAAAAATATCGCTGATCTTCCCCCAATGGGGGCACAAGCAGCCAAAATGTGTTCACAAAATAAAGGGGAGCATCCCTTGCCTAAGGGGCCGCTCCCTGACATGCCCATAAACATATCTCTGGGGGGGCAGAAAGTCTGTCCCTTTTGTGTTGGGGAGTGGGGGCATTGACATGCCCATTGTGGTCCCCACCCCTCTTTTGACCTCCTGGGGGGTGCAGAAAGACTGTGGCAATTTTTTGGGTGGGGGCATTACAGTGCCCATTTAGGGCAGCCCCCACCCCTAAGTACTAAAAAAACAAATCCCTGGTGTCTAGTAGGCTTTCTGCCCCCCCCTATGGGGGGGCAGAAAGACCATCCCTTTTGTGTTAGGGGTGGGGACATTGGCATGCCCTTTGTGGACAGCCCCACCCCATTTTTATAAACAAAAACAATCATCCCTGGTGCCTAGTGGGCTTTCTGCCCGGGGGACAGATCGGGGGCTATTACCCCATCTGCACTCCTGGGGGGGAGAAAGACTGTGGCAATTTTGGGGATGGGTGGGGCATTATAGTGCCCATTTAAGGCAGCCCCCACCACTAAGTATTAAAAAAATCCCTGGTATCTAGTAGGCTTTCTGCCCCCTTGGGGGGCGGGCAGATTGGGGGTAATAATCCCCGTCTGCCTCCCGGGGGGGGCAGAAAGACTGTCCCTTTTGTGTTGGGGGTGGGGGCATTAGTATGCCCATTGTGAGCAGCTCCCACCCCTCTTTCACAAAAAGAAAAAACAACCCTCCCTGGTGCCTAGTAGGCTTTCTGCCCCCCGGGGGGCAGATCGGGTACTACTACCCCCATCTGCACCCCATGGGGGGCAAAAAGTCTGTGGCAAATTTTGGATAGGGGTGGGGGCATTGCAGTGTTCATTTACGGCAGCCTGCACCCCTAAGTATTAAAAAAAAAGAATTCCTGGTGCCCAGTGTGCTTTTTACTACCGGGGGGCTGATTGCAAGCTACTGCCCCCATCAGCCTCCCGGGGGCTGAAAGACTGAATATGCCCATTTAACAATGGGGGAGCAAAGACCCTTGCCGAAGGGGCCGCTCCCCCTCCCGGGTGTCTTGTGGTGTATCCCTGCTTGAGGATCACCCTCCTGCAGTGAACCCCAAGCAGGGATCCACTAGGGAAGGGTACCATTGAGATTCTCCCCTTACCAACAATAACTCCCCCATGTGTTTCGGTGCTCAGGGGGCTGAGATAGCCATACGAGCACCGAAGCAGTGAAACTGAAACAGGCCGATCAGCTTATTTCAGTTTCACTTTCAATGTTATGACATCAGCGCGCCATGCATGCGATCATCATTACATTGAAAGAAAATGCCTCTGGAGGTTGGGGAAGCTCTTCCCCACCTCCCGAGGCAAAAATAAAGGAAATCACATTGCTGTTTTCAGCAGACGTGTTACGCGGTGATGTTCCTTGGACGTAACGGTTACGTCCATGGCAACAGAGCGCCACAGCCATGGACATAACCAATACGTTCATAGCACCGAGGGGGTTAAATTCCACAGCTGAAGGCTATTGGTGAGTGGCAGTACTACTTTGAGTGCTGCCAAATGGAGGTTTTTGTTTCTTCATAAAATGTTTCCCATGGTCAATGGCTATGCCACAAAGGGAGATGACCCTTGCACCCCCAGAAATAATCATGCTGGGGTTCAGAAGGTTAATGAACAATAAAGATACCTTTAAATAGTGTGTTGATCTTGCCTCATTTGCTGCACTTTCGTAGACAAAGGTCCAATTTCAGGCTATCTCTTCTGACAAGTTATTTCGAAACTGGAGTGCACTTTTATTCCTCTGACTGCAAAGTGAGAGCATTTTGTAAAAGTCATCTGGTTGACAATCCTGCTAGGGTACAGGACGGAAAGGAAACATTGTAGCATGTCAGTTTTATTCTAAGGCACAGTAACATTAAAATATTGGGAAATGAACTATACATGTATTTCAAATGACATCAGCAATTAGGAAAGCACAAATGAAGAGACTTTTTTGTAATTCTGAAGTGAAAATTTTAATAGGATCAAGACACTTTATTTGGTGATGCACAAATGATAAATATTCACTGAAACCCGATTTCCACACATTATCGTTTTTGTGCTATATAGTTTTATCAATAAAACTGTCTATGAAAATGTCATTTCAACAGAAAATGTGCTGTCTGTAAATGACATTGCACTACCACACCAGTGCTCCAAAATGCACCACCAGCTACATACCACACCCTTACCACTCTCCTATTTTTGTATGATGCTTGAATTTTTGACAGTCCACATATATATATATATTTCTTTATTCGGATGCAAAGCAACCATATAAGATACAGTACATCATATAATAAATAAGCACACAGTTCATATAAAAAAAAGGAATACAGTTGAATTTTAAAAACAATACGCATGAATAAAACCCACATCACTTGATCAATCAACTCCAGATAATCTAGATTTATAAGCGGCCCGCAGGAAACTTAACACTGCACAGAGAGTCAAAGGGTTAGGTAGCAGCTGTAAATGCAGAAGGGCCATCTTAGCATGCCTGAACTTCAAACATTTGAGCAGGGGCCGGAGAAAACTTTTTCTGGAGAGTGAAAAATATTTACACAGTAAAATAAAATGGAATGTGTCCTGAGGAGATCGAAGATCGCAGACACAGGGACCTTGGTGATCTGGTGAGGGGAAAAAACCCACTGGGGATGCTAAAATGTGGTGAAGTTGATTAAATCTAAAACGCGTGATTGAAAATCTGTTGTGAGCACTAGTTAAGGCCAGGAGGTACGGTTCCATACCCGATACCGATTTTAACATTACATATGCCCTGACTGAAGGTTTGCTGAGCTCCAGATTTTCACGGTTCGAGCTTAAAAATTTGTAGTGTAAATCTTTTATAATATTAATGTCCCCCTTATTTAAAGTGTCATGTGCAAAGAAGATATCTGGCCTACCTAATGCCTGAAAAGACTCCCTTATATGATGTATCCAAGGTATTTTATTACCATGCTCCAATTTCAAGCAGTCCGATACAATCATACGATTTAAATGCTTATGCTCGGAGGTCCAGATCTTTATCCAGCACACTAGGGGTTTGATTGCCACTTGGTGTGCACTACCACACCAGTGCTCCAAAATGCACCACCAGCTACATACCACACCCTTACCACTCTCCTATTGTTTTTTTGTATGATGCTTGAATTTTTGACAGTCCATATGACTTCAGGGATATAACATTTATGGCAGCACCCCCACTCTAAAAATTGTTTCTGCGCCATTGCTTGCAGTAACGTGTTGTTTGATTAATAGTTATCAAGCTGTGCTTCACTGGAATAACTGCAACTTTGCAAAAGATGGACCACCTTGACCAGAATGCAATGCAGGGGGCTACTGAGTTGTGTTTCACTTGAAACCCACAACTGAAAGCTATTGTTGAGTACCAGTCCTGTTTTAAGAGCTGCTAAAGGGACATTGTTTTTTTAATATTGATAAAATAATGTTTGTGTTTTCAACTATGTAGAGTTTCTTCCTGAATGCTCATCATAAAGCAATTTCTATTTACCACTGTTACTTCTCCTTCATTTTCTTCACTGATATCCACATGAAGCTTTCCGGTTGAACTGAAACTAAAAGTTTCTGTACCTGGAGTTTGGAAGGTGCTTTGTTCTGCACTTCCTTTCAGCGTGATTAGGGCCTGCAAACATTCCTGGACAGTTGTACAGAACTGTCACATACCAAACTATTGACCATCTATACTTCTATCCTTTTGTTTAATTCGTGAAATTTCTTCAGTAATGACGCATTGCTGAAGTGTGTCTGTAAACTGACTTAACTCCAGCAATGTGTCATTACACATGGGGTGAGTCCCATTAAAAGGCCCTGCGTCACTCTTTACACCTGCTTGAAGTAGGCGTAAGGATAGTGATGAGGTCAAGTCATAGTTGTGGCGCAGTGAAATCTCATAGACTTCACTGCGCCACTTCTACGAGGCTATTTTACGGGGGAATGCCCACCCTGCATACATTACACCTGATGCAGGTATAATGTAGCGCAGGGCATTACAAAGTGATGCATCTGCCTAGATGCGTCACTTTGTAAATAGGGTGCAGTGTGGCGCATTGTTTACGCCACCACAGCGTCACAACAACGTGTCGCAAGCCTTCATAAATAAGGCCCTTTGTTTAAGCTATGTTGAGAGATCCGGGCCTCATTTATGAGGTTTTGGTGTTGGGCAGCGCCGCAAGGAATCTTGCGGCACTGCCCTCTGTCAAAAGAAAAGGGCAGGAATGTGCTGTGTCTAGTGATTCAGTGCATTCCTGCCCTTTTCCCCAGCGCCGGTGCACAATGGGCTGATTGGTTTTGTGCAGGAAGGGACACCTTCTTGCACAAAATCAATCAATTCAGGCAATTTCCTCTTTATATGTGTGATGCAGAATGCAGCATATATGGAAAAAGGAAAAAACTAGGAGAAATTAAAACTTTTTTCCTCGTTGCGCCTCCAGATTCTAATGCATTTCCAGGTTTACGATTTCTCTTAAATCTGGGAATGCTTCAGATTCCATGGGTGTTGCGTGGGAACACCCACAGCAACACCCATGGAACGCCCCTTTCATGCAGTGTTCTGCGTGAAAGGGGCACATATTTACTAGGCCATGAAAAGCCTCGTAAAGTGATGTTCCGGTGCCGCAAGGGTCCCTCATAAATGAGGCTCATCCATTTCTCGTAAGGGGTAAAGATATAGCTAGATACAAGCTAAACATTTATACTTGGTGTTTCAATACAGGCTATAGATTCAGACAACACAATTGTCAATGAAAATACAAAATGGAACATGCATATACACAACTGAAAAATCCTGTTTTTTGTTCCAAAAGATCTTTTTTATTTTTTTATTTTTTTATTATTAGTTCATACTTTGTTATTTATATATTTTCTTAATGATTTAATACAAAATTATATGTACAATACAATGATACACAATCATGGAACATATATAGACAAACCTACATATAAAATACAAACAAATACATAAAATGATTAAAAATACATCATTCTGTAAAACACAATGGTGCAAGAGATGGAGGAGGTAGATTATTAAAGAAATTTCCAAGGCAGGCGGTAGAGAACCACTACGCGCGTTTCGGCAATGTTGCCTTCATCAGGAATGACTGTCTCAACTTTCTCTATAACATAAACATACAATTGATATTTGTCAAAAAACTTTAGTTTTAAGCCTGAAATAAACACTCTTATTTATTATGAGCAAAACATGCTTCATTAGCAAATGAGCTGTGCAGGTGCGATAGAGGAACACTAAACTATAAGACAAAAGATTTTATAAGCACACCAGGTCAAGATTTCAATTACCGTGACAGCAGTTTGTTAAAGAAATGTCCTTATATCCCAAACAGAGAATTATATTTGTGCATATAGAGTGAAAAGAAAAGAGAGGAAAAAGAGCATAAAGACTATATTTATGCTACAGTGTAGAGGCATTTAATAATTGGTGTCCCAAGCTGGTAAAGTCCAACTCTCAAATATTGCTCAGTGTACCCTTAATGGTTACAGTATGGTAATTGCAGGATGTTTAACAACTATACCTGTTGTAAATTTAGGCAAAGGCTCTCTTTCTTAAAAAGGAGAATCCTACGTGGACAAGATGTTGTCTGTGTCGGGATAAACAGAATAATTCGACCATGCACAGATCTGTCAATATGAAAATGCAAGATTACATTTAAGGTCCTTCATGATGCTGTACACTAAATAATATTCTCACTAGTGAATGAATACTTACTGCCAATTAGCAGATGCTCATGGCTGATATTTATTGGTGAAAATATGTTAAAAGCAGTGTGAATCACTGTTTATAGTATATCTGTAAATGACAGAAACTATCATTATTACATATATCTTATTAAATGGTTCTGTTCATTAGCACATTACTATGATATAGATGGAAACTTACTTGTGCAATGTAAAAATGTATTTACATCTTTCTTTTGAATATGGCGATAGTATAGATAAAGGAAGTAATGTTGCTGATCACAAATGATCAGTAAATGACATCTCCTAAAATAAATTGAAGCAACAGTGCTGTAATTACTGGCTAGAAATAGGAGTTACTTACATCACATACAGTATCTTTGGCTAGATACAATTAGGAACGATCTATAATTCCATATAGGAAGACTGTCTCTTTATCAAATACTATTTTGTTGTTGTATTTTGAAGGGTTCAGTTAGTGTATTACGAGTTTGTCGATATTCTGGACAGGCTCGGTATATTTACTAGAATAATATCTCCTTCATACAGCTCAACTCCCACCTTTTTACTTCTAAATGATCGGTGGTAAACACCTCACTTCCTCAATTTTAAAAAGAAAATGAGCGAGAGAGCGGGGTGATTTATAAAAACTTGTATCTTATAACGGCTACCTTACTATACGAGTACAAATATATCGGGCCCAAAAGCCCAAGTATATGCCTAATATGTCTAGTATTCATATTCTAGCAAGCATAGTACTCACCGGCACGAAGGATTCGTGTCTTCTTGGACTGAAAAGGCAGAATATCCGACGATAGTTTGCCGACCCATGGATCCCGCATTTTATCTTTCCTCCTGCGTTAATTAGATGACGTCGGATTCGACGTACATTACATGCGCGACAAGCACGTATTGTGGAAATAGACAACGGGCTAAAAAAGGCCAGCGCCATGTTGATGTGAGGTTTAAATCATCGATGTTAAATATACAAGTAGTATTTATGTCACTGCAGAAATATATATCGCTATTTGCAGAATATGCGCTAACATAGAGTTTTAAATGGTATAATTGCATATTCATATACCAAGATATATTCATTAGCTGAAAGAAGTAGAATTCGACATGTTTAACTAATTCATCAAGCTGGTATTATAAAAACAAACAGCGGGCTATGTAAATCAGCGCCATGTTGGTGTGGAGTATAGATCATCAATCATATATATAAACAGGTGATATATATGTCACTACAGAATACTATCTATCACTAGATAAAGAATGTAAATAAATGCTTGATCTTATGACGGTACAATTACATATTTCTATACTAAGATCAATTCATTAATTATTGAGCGCACATAATATAGTAGACCAGCCATATATTAATGGTTGAACAATAATACTTGTTCCCACGGTGTTTCCAAATTCAGACCTCTGTTGACAGTGTCTAAAGTAAAAATCCAATAAACCTCGCGTTTTTTTCTTATCGCTTCATTACTGTAGCCTTGTTTAGATGAGATTCTTTCAATTATAAACCATTTTATATCGTCCTCGGAGTGGTTCATTGTGTTATAATGTTCAACTAGTGGGGCTGAGAATTTCTTTGTGCGAATTGCAGAGCGATGCTCAGTTAGCCGCACATTCAAAGTCCGTGCTGTTTCGCCCACATAGCCCAAACCACATGGACAAACTAAGAGATATATAACATCTTTTGTTTTACAATTGGAGATACATTTGGCTTTAATGGTATTTCCATTTAATTTGACAGCGTCTGTTTCTAAGGCTAGTGGGCAGACCTTACATGTACCACACCTAAAGTTTCCAATAACTGGTGTGGACCCTACAATACTTCTCTGTATGAGCTGTTTTTTGGGGGCATGCGTGACCTCACTACCAAATCTTTCAAATTCTTATTTTTTCTATAGGCATATAGTGGTTTAGGCAGTTTATCCTGTTTTTCTTTATTTATATTCAAAATATGCCAATTAGATGAAATGATCTGTCTAATTTGGGCATTTAATATGGAATGTCGTGTGACAAATACTAATTCAGCTTTGTCTGTTTTCTTTTTAGTTGTTAATAAATGCTGACGATCATAAAATCTGGCCCTCTTATATGAGTCCCTTACCAATTTATGGGGGTAGCCACGTGCTATAAATTTCTCTCTCATTGTTTGGGCCTTTAAGTCAAAATCCCTAATGCTGGTACAGTTTCTGCTTAACCGCAAAAATTGTCTGAAAGGGATACTGTTCTTCTGTGACATAGGGTGAAAGCTGTCGTAATGTAGCAACGTATTACGTGCCGTGGGTTTTGTAAACAAATCGACAGCTAATTTCCCTGAGACGTGTTTAATAGAAATATCCAAAAACTCTATTTGGACATTACTATGATTTGAAGTAAACCGTAGGTTGGTGTCACATAGATTTATCCAGGCTAAAAACTCATGTAACATGTCTTCTGTATCTGTCCAGATAAAGAACACATCATCTATGAAGCGGGACCATTTCCAGATGGATTCAAAAAATGGTGCCACTTCATTGTAGATGTTGGTATATTCAAATCGGGCCATGTAGATGTTTGCTATAGTAGGTGCGCATGATGCGCCCATGCTTACGCCCTTCACTTGTTTATGTAGTTGACCGTTGAACTCAAAGATGTTCTCCTCAAGAACTATTTTCAGGCACTGGATTATAAAAGTTACGTTGCAGTCAATGTACATCAATTCGATGAACCATTGAACTGCCTCAAGGGCTCCTAATATAGGAATGGTGCTATATAGGCTTTCAATGTCCATAGTTACCAGCCATTGTTGTTGTGGATTAAAGGGAATGTTCTCCACTAGATTGATTATGTGCCTAGTGTCTTGGACATAGGCAGGCGTTTTGTTAATGTGTGGACGTAAAATTGCATCCAAATATTTGGAGAGAGGTTCTGTGATAGAACCTATTGTTGTGACAATAGGTCTATACGGTGGATTAATCTCACTCTTGTGTATTTTAGGTACACCATAGAGACTAGCCATTCTTGGGTGTTCAATATTTAAATAGGCGTATTCTTTATCGCAGATATATCCATCTCTAAGCGCCTTACTAGTCAATCTTTGAATTTTACTTTTAATTTTATCTGTGGGATTTTTTGTAACTTTTATATAGAAGTTGGTGTCATTTAACATTTCCTCTATTTTAGATACATAATGTATGGTGTCCAGCACAACAATTCCTCCACCTTTATCACAACTTTTTACAGTGATATTTGGAGAATTTTTTAGAGTCATCAAGGCTTTATGTTCTTCTTGTTGTAAATTATATGGTGTTCTTTGGACATATTTTGTTGCAGCAATCATTTTTTGGTGTACCACCTGTTCAAATACTACTACCTCAGGTGGCACTTGCTCCGTAGTGGGTGTAAAGGTTGATTTTAACATCAACCCTGATCTGTTAATTTGAATCTCAGATGGAGGTGATTGAGCAAAAAATACCTTGAGGCGAATTTTCCTGAAGAATGCTGTTAGATCTCCAAATAATTCAAATTTATTAATCCCTGAATATGCTCATCCATTTCTCGTACAGGCCAAATCCGAGAATGCTTCACAGTTACAGTGTGTGTATGTGAAAAGGGACAAAGATGCGCCCAGCAGAAACTTGGTAGCATTCAGTCCTGCATACATGGTTTAGATATTGTGTTTATGGAATTAGCTTTGCTCTCCTAATAGCAGTGCGCGCTCATTTCAGGTATATTTGACATTTCACATTTGCTATAATTATAGCAGGTTTGTTCAGCTCCTCCCCTTTTTAAGGAAATTATTTTAGGTGGAATTCTATCACAGGATACGATCATGGTAATTAATTCGATTTTTTCAACACAGCTGGATTTCTTTCACGTGCTGCTTTCATTCAGTGTATGTGTTATTCTAATTCTCAGGTTGCTAATGGCAATGTTTCCGAAAAGCTTCAGTGTGCAATTCTCATATAGAGTTATCTAGCGGTTCCTTGCGGCTTTGTTCAGCTGCTGTGAGAAATTCATCTCCATTATGTTTTGCCATTTTGGTTATCGAAGGAGGTTCTAAATTCAGGCTGTGGTCGCAGACAGAATGTATTCTTGTTTGGTATAACATATGTGTCCTTGGCTGACATGTTGACCATCATTTTGGTACTCATGGTACTAGCATCTTCATTCTTGGTCGCTGGATGAATGTCTGGATGTTTTTGTAGCGCATAGCTCTGGGTCTTCTGTTTCTTCTGCTTTCCTGAGGTGGATGAGGATTTGATTAACATATGTTATTATGGTACAGTTTCCTGGACCATTAGTTTGAATGTTCATGGAAGAGTAGTCCATCACGTTGAGTGGTGTAATGGAACAAGAGCGCCCAGAAGAGCCTACATTGCTACCTGATTCATGCGCAACTACTGAGTGTATCAGTCAAAGATAACAAGCATTTGCAATGCAATCGGCCTCGCCTTTGGGTCCTTATATGTATTTAGCTATGCAGCACATTAGCCTGGGTCCTAAAACATCTACTGTTCTTTAGCATGGCGGGAACGTAAGCATCAAACTGCGTGACAAGCCAGGTATCGGAACACAGGAGAGAAATATTGCCTTTTAGCGGAAATGGTATAGTCCAAAGCTCTGTTTTTAATATAAAATCAGGCCCTTTGGTGGTCATATCACTGAAAATGCAAGATTTGAAAAATATTATTGTCTACAGGTGCTCGTGGAAGACAATTTCTATGGACTGGAATCTAGAGAATGCTAAAGTGATTCTGGTATTTCACTGACCTTTGCTGGTCGTTTTCTATTTAGAAAAAATTATATAGAGGCAGTTGCCAGAAATATTAAACAATAGCAGTGCCTAGAGGACTATGAATGAGTAATTACCACTGAGAACAGAGACACAGCTGCAGCACTGCCTAGAGAACTCAGAATGTGTGAATATCCAACGGGACCAGAGTAGCAGCTAGCAGCATTGTCTGGAAGACTTAGAATGAGGAATTACCACTGTGACCAGAAGCACCGCTGCAGCACTGCCTAGAAGACTTATAATGAGGAATTATCGATGGGACCAGATAAGCAGCTAGCAGTACTGCCTAGAAGACAAAGAATGAGGAATTACCAATGGGACCAGAGAAGCAGCTGCAGCACTCTGTAGAGAACTCAGAATGAGGAATTACCACTGTGTCCAGAGACACAGCTGCAGTACTGCCCAGAGGACTTAGAATGAGGAATTACCGACCCGACCAGAGTAGCAACTAGCAGCTCTGCCTACAGCACTTACAATGAGGAATTACCCCTGGGACCAGAGAGGCAGCTAGCAGCACTGTCTAAAGGACTTAGATTTAGGAATTACCACTGGGACTAGAGAAGGAGCTGCATCACTGTCTATAGGACAAAGAATGAGGAATTAGCACTAGGACCATAGCCGCAGCTGCAGGACTGCCTAGAGGACTAAGAATGGGGAATTACCACTGGGATCAGAGACACAGCTGCCACATTTGTGACAGAAAAAGAACAAGAATTACAGCTCTGTTTACAGAAACGGAGCAACAGAGCTCACAGCGAAAGATAATTAATGCTAAAAACTAAAGCTTATGTGAAAGGGAGCTAGCAAGTAATGTCACATTTCTAACATTCTAACTTTGTGACTGCTCATCATGATCTTCAGTAACCCAGATTCTGTAGATCATAAGTGGAAGCTAAGGTGCGAAAGGGAGAATACACGGAGAAACAGTGGGTGTTAGGGGAAAGCAGTAACACTGGTCAGCTGCTCACGTTTGCAACATTTCCAGCACACCAGGCAGGCAATCGGAAAAAATAGTGCGTGAAGCAAACTGAAATGGACAGAAGTGAAATGAGCCCTGTAACGGGGCCAGTCACTATGGGAGGGGACGACAGACCAAAAGGAGTGACAATTGGGCACGATTTACCATTTAAAAGTAAGGAATTTAGAAAGGCACCCTGAACAACCAATGAATGACAAGCGAAGGGCCGGCTTGAAGTCTATGTACTGAATACACTGTGCCTCACAGCGCATGCAATCTGCTAGTCTCGACCTAAAAATGCTTCAAACATCTGGCCTTTAAAGTTTTAAAGCAAACAGTCAGCTTTTCAATTTGTCTGAGACTGAAAGACAATATAAATACTATACATGTACAACAACTTATTCCACATAGAATGTAGAATGATGCACAGAGAAGGATTCTGAGAGCATCTTTTAAAAGGAAGAGAGACAGCTGAAGGAGAGTATCTGAGGTGTTTGTTGGATTAAACCTCATTACTTGAGTCTCTCAACTTGGTACCATGGTGTTCAGGGCTTTAAGTGGAATCAAAAAACTGTGGGCTCTCTCACAGGGGGGCATGGCTGATGCAATTAAGGACATGGCTTAAAAACATATAAACTCCCCGAGTGGTATTTTGCTGCTCCTGTCATTACATCCAGCTACATACTACAACACGTAACATTACACCTACAACAAGTCAGGATTATTGGCTTTTGTCAATGGTTAGTTGCATAAGATAAATAAGCAACAACTATGGCTTTGTTGTGTATAATATTGAAAAGGCTTCAGTTGTGAAATGATGAGACTGTGAACGAACTAAAACAAGTCTCTTCGAAGTTACATCAAAGGCTTTGAGCAGTGGTGCTGCAATAATGGCAAGCCCGATAGGGACCCGTTTCAGCACATGCTTTTAAGAACTGCCGTGCTGAGCACCAGCAGGAGACCCAGCCCACTTAAAGCACTGATGGTGTTTCTACAATTGAGTTACATCTTTGCAGTTACTGCCGATAAACCTTTGGCGAGTCAGACTCTCACATTGTCTTATTTCAGATGTGAGTATGTCATCCTGCTCTAACATTTTTCACCATGAACGTTTATAATAGGAAAAGTGAAAATATGAGCTCCAAAATGCACAAAAAAGACTAAGCCCAAATGTACGATCAGGTATCAACACCTGAGCTGCCATAACCGTAAAGGGAGTGACCTTGATGTCTTGTGGGTTACACCACCGTTTTCAGGAAAGGGAACAATTATGAGACTGTAAATAATTAAATTGTGGGAAAGGGCTGCACACACCTGGCGTGGGACAGTTTGAGGTTTGCCAGTCGGGCTAATTAGTCCGTGGTTTAGCTACTCTCAGGGTGAAAACATTTCTGAGTGTCTGGTTACATGGGTGCCGGAAACGTTAATTGCTGTGGTGTTTATGTTTGGGTGATGTGTTTTGATGTTAATGCACATTCTGCGAAGTACTTCGAAAGGTGTCTTTCAGTTGGGCAGTATCAGATGAAACAAGTACTGACGCTTTAAAGCCACCGCCGCTGTTATGGCTTCAATGGGACAGACAGTGCCATATATTCTGGGGAGTAAGTATCGGGAGACAGCGGCTGCGGAGCGCCTACCCGACTTCAATGCAAGCAAAGGGGGCTGGCATTTCTAAGGAGCACAGCAATGTCATTGATAAGGCAAGCACTGCCAGTGGTTGAGCTCACGGCAGGTACATACACTGCAAATTCTCCATTGAAAGCACTGGAGAAAGGGACCGGGAGACAGCAGAAGCCTGCAGGGGCAGAGAGCCCCCTCCCCTGCTGCTGGAACGTCCAGGGAGGGAGGGCGGGCGGGGGCGGGCAGAGGGGAGTGAAGCAACAGGGTGTCACGTGGCCCGTAAGGAATGCAAACAATGCCGTGACTCTTCCAGCTTCGTTCTGTAGAGTAGTGTGGAGCCAAAGTTATAAAAAAATAGAGTCTGAGCAGACAGTTGAAGAGCGCAAACATGAGGCTTTTTATGAACCATCTATTTGGCTCAACTAAACTTTAATCGCACATGTACACGAATGTTTTAGGGGCGCGTCAAGGTCCAGAAACACACAACTTTGCTCCATCACTTGTTGCTAAATAAATGTAACGAAAGGATGCGTCGCAAACAAGCAGCTAAAATGCCATGTCGAAGAAAGACACCTATTATACACGGCGATCAATTATCGTCCAGCGCCTCGTTATGAAGCAAAGCGGCGCTGGGTGCTTTAAGATGGCACACGGCATAGCACTAAGGCCAAACTATCACTCTTTTTAGGGGGACCAGTTAGCACTACCCCTTAATCTTGCTCACGGAAGTTAGAGCGCATTTGTTAAATGGCTGTGCACGCGCCAGCCCAGGATCTATGTAAATGACAGGTCATTAACGGCATGTGAAGAGGTAAGCACGTGAAACCATTACATACCGTTGTTATTTATAGCCCGCGCGCACGCACCCGCCTGTGAGTAGGCGCAGAAGAATGCGCCGGGAGGACCGAGGGACGGAGAGAGTGCAAGACCGGGAGGGAGGGGACGAAAATTCCACAATCTACGAACGTCGCCGTGGCAGTGCTCACTCCTTACAAAGTTGCTGTGATTTTTTATTCCCATGAGAGCCGGTCCTGCCAGACTGTCGAGCACAGACCTCGCAACATGCAGCCCTTTTACGGGCAGCACCTCAAGCGAATGCCAATCAAACCACGTCGCCTGTACTACTGACAGACAATTCGAACGTGCAGAATGCGGTTGCGTAGCATGATGGGCATGCGCACACACATGCGGGGGGGCGGTGTAGCGCTTACAGACGGGGAGCTGGAAACGACGGAACACCAGCCAGGAAGAGAGCGCGTCATCGCGTGCGCTCAGTTGTGATTAGACCCCCGCCAGAAGAAAGTGCGCGAGTAAAGGGGCCAGTAGCCTTGGAAGGTTACAAATGACGACATAATCGTCATGAGGAGGGACTAGCAAGCCTTAAACAAATCGGAAGGCAGCATTTACTGACCTAAGCCAATGAAAAAGATGGCCGGCGAGTGGGCGGAGCTTCCACGAAGCTTCCACACTAAAGTGTATACTGCATGTCTCGGAAAGACAGTGCAAGCACTGTCTAGGCGAGACCTAAAAATGTTGAGATCACTTGCTCTATCCTCATAATGTAAGAGCTGTGATGAAGAAGTGGGACAAAGCACTATTGCTTTGATAACTTATGGTAAAGCTCAAGACATTGATGTGTTACCGTTCCTTGCATGGCTTGGGCTGCGGCTCAGCCTCCCGTGAGTCTGTGTCTTCAACCCTTGTGGTTCTGTGACAACAACACGAGACATCTGGGCAGAAGTAAAGGGGAACAACTAAAGAGAATGCTTACGCTCAATATGCTAACAATGATTTATGGAAATGACTCTCCATCATAATGCACATACTGTGAGGCTGAAGAGAAGTACTAATTATAGTGACGATTACCAGTAAGTGAAGAGAGCAAAATCGTATGCTAAGTAATTATTTCCAAACAAGACAACATGTATAGCTCACATTCACCCGTAGGCATCTTGGCGCTGAATATAACTGATGTTTTTTGTTACCCAACGGTACTCATTTTATCGACCTCAGATGGATGAAAGGCTGAGTGGACCCGCCGGGATATGAACCTGTGACCATGAGCACGAACACAGGTCCCTGCAGTCAACGTATTAGTTCCACTGAGCCACCAGACCCGAAGATGCCAAACCTACTCCATCAGTCAGCGAATAAGTAACTAAAGTAATAAATAATTCAAACTCTACTTATTCTTCCTAGTGTTATGACAAATTGTGGTCCTACATTTTTGAAGTTTATGTTTTTACAAAACCTAAGTCATAGCCAAACATTATGAATCATTTAGGTTTCTGTGAACAGTGCAAGAGAGGTCACTTTGAAACAAAGCTACGCCCAGCAAGGACGTGGTAAGGTAACATTCACTTCTGCATAAATTGTTTACATGTTGTGTTGATGGAATTAGCTTTGCTCTCCGATTAGAGGTGCTCATTCACTTCAGGTATATTTGACATTTCACATTTGCGTAATTATAGCTGTTTTGTTGACTCCAACCCTTTTAAAGGAAATTATTTTAGTTGAAATTCTATCACAGGATACGATCAAGGTAATTATTTCTATTTTTTCATAACAGCTGGGTTTCTGTCGCACGCTGTTTTCATTCAGTGTAGGTGTTATTTAACTCTCAGGTTGCTAATGGCAATGTTTCCGAAAGGCTTCAGTGTGAGTCACAGAAAGAGTTATCTAGAGGTTCCTTGCAGCTTTGTTCAGCTGATGAGGGAAACTCAGCTCCATTACGTTTCGCCGTTTAGGTCATAGAAAGGAGCGATAAATCCAGTCTAAGGTCTGTTGGTAGTGTATGCATTATCAATACCAGTGCGGTATTTGCAGGGAGTGACGCTAGTTGTTGCAGTGGGATGCGCTGTATAAAACAGGTTTCATGGTATTTTACCACAGCTAAATTGTAGTGCCATGAATGGCCTTGTGCCTCTGTTCTCATATACCTCTGCTGTACAAGGGTTCGAATTATGCCAGGAGAGTCAGTGCGGATCTTAAGCTTGCTTTTGGTGAAGCTATACTTTTTTAAATAGCTCTCACTAGATTATTTCCTAGTTTTTGCTCCAGAAGTGTTTCCTTTTTAGGTTTCACCTGCACAGCGCTTGCGCTGTGCTCGAGAAATCTATTGTTTTTAATGTAAACATAAATGGGACTTACCCGCCTCCTCTCTTTCCTGGCTTCTTATTGGTTCGTGTGCGTGTCACTTACCTTGCCTCCATTTCTATTGGCTGTAGCATATTTTCCTATATTTACCAATGTTTGTTTCTCGTCTGCTTCTCTTATCAGTTTCCATTCAAAACACTATTAACATCCGCTTTGGTGGAACTATTTTTCCATAAAGTTTTGCCTTTTACTCTTGCAGCATATTTATATAACAATGTATCACTCTGGAGAGATTAAGTGATTTGAATAGAATCATAGGATGTTGCTCAGGGTGAGGAGACTCCAACGGGATCCCCAGCTCTTGAGTCAGCAGCTCTGGCCCCTGCGCCACATCCTCTCCACTCCCTTGTTATCTGTCAGGGAGCTCTTTACTTCTTCCAGACAATGATTGATGAAAACAGCTCTTTATTCATTACATGGGTGAAACTGATGCATTACCAATGCTTGTTACCCTTTACTTTCTGTATAGACTTTGTGAAAACTTCTTTCCTTTCATATGAATGTTTGAGATGTCTGCTCCAAATGCACTATAGTGTTTGTTAAGGATAGCTCCATCATAAAATTCCTTCTTTTGAGCATTCAAATAAACCTATTGTCCGACTAATGTTGCCTGGTTTTGATCCTTCTTTTACTATCTCGATTCTGCAAGCTGTCTGTGCCAGTGATGAGTTACCCGTGGACATGGACTCTAGTCTGAGGGCACTGAACTTTGCTGCGGGTCGGCAGAACAGCCCAGTTTCTTTCTGGCTCATTAGTGAAGCCAGCATTATCGCTCATCCCTGGCAAAGATAAACTTTTATAGAAGCTGTTTCAGAGAGGGAAAGGCAGGAGCTCAATATTTCTGTGCTTGTTAAAAAAAATGAAAAAAGAGAGCAATAAAGGAAGAAATATAGCCCTTTTTGATCAGTTTGAGCTTGCAGGTTCTGTGTTGTTCTCAATCTCTGACTCTCACTTTTGGAGTTCAGTGTTTAAATCCATCTGTCAGAGGAGAATGAATTAAGGGTCTATTTTGTTTATCATTCTTTTATAGAAAATTTCACTGAGGGCCTATGGCTTAAAGTTTTCGACTTTTTAAAGTTGGGATTAGGATTCACTTCTTACTGTTTTTAGAGGTTTATGTTTGGCTAATCTCATTTATCTCAATAGGCTTCTCAGGTCAAGGTTTGTGCAATTAATGTATCCCCCTACCTAATTCCAGTTGAGCAGGAAAGGCAACATGGGGATGATCATTCTCGTGGTGCCAGGCGATAAGTAGTTTTTCTTTTCTTCTTGGGTACATCCTCACTAAGGCGGTCTATTACAATGGCGGTCGGATGGCGGTCCACCGGTGGTGGACATCCGCCCGCGATCGCAACCAAGAAAACCGCTGGCCAAATTAGGATGGCGGTGGTGACCGCGGCGGTGGGAAATTCCGACCGCCGCTTTTCCGCCGGTTGCCATCCGCACTCCTGCCTGGCGGACGGAGCAGGACCGGGATAATGGTGGTGGTGCAGAGCAGGCTCCGCCGGCAGGATTATGATGCCGGCAGTAGCCAGCCTTTCCTCAGCGGTCAAACCGCCATGGAAAGGCATGCGGAGATTGTCTTCCGGGGGCCCGTTGCGGGCAGTGCAGTGCCTGTGCAGTGCCTGCCATGCAGTGCAGGGAAATGGAGGACATGCTCCTTTCGGCATCGCGGCGGGACTGCGGGCAGCAGCAACCACCGCAATGTTAAGGCCCGCTATCAGACCGCCGCGGTCGGATTTCGACCGCGGGTCATCGTAATTCGACCGGCGGTGATGTCGCGGTCCATGCGGGCGGTCTTTTCCCACTACCATGGCGGCCGCCATCGTAATAGGCCCCTAAGTTAGGCCTGCAACAAGGAAGACAGATGAGAAGATAATGCATTGATTACTTACTGGTAATCTTCGGGATCACTGACAGAATATCGAACGACAGAATATCGAGGTACAGGAATATCGAGTCTACAATATCGATGGACAGAATATCGACAGCCTATCTCTACAATGGTAAGTACAAAAATATCGAAACCAAAATATCGTTGTTTAAAATATCATTTTTTTAAATGTTTTAAAAATAATATAAGGGAAAGTGTTGGATAGTGGGTGGGTAAAAATTACTATTCCCACTCCAACGAGTGTAACAGTAGGGAAAGTGTTGGATAGCAGGGGGTTAAATTTACTATTCCCACTCCAGTGAGTGCAACAGTAGGGAAAGTATTGGATAGCGGGTGGGTAAAAATTACTATTCCCACTCCAACGAGTGTAACAGTAGTGAAAGTTTTAGATAGCGGGAGGGTAAAAATTACTATACCAACTCCAGCGAGTGCAACAGTAGGGAAAGTGTTGGATAGCGGGTAGATAAAAATTACTATTCCCACTCCAGCGAGTGCAACAGTAGGGAAAGTGTTGGATAGCGGGTATGTAAAAATTACTATTCCCACTCCAGAGAGTGCAACAGTAGGGAAAGTGTTGGCTAGCGGGTATGTAAAAATTACTATTCCCACTCCAGTGAGTGCAACAGTAGGGAAAGTGTTGGATAGCGGGTGGGTAAAAATTACTATTCCCACTCCAGCAAGTGCAACAGTAGGAAAAATGTTGGATAGCGGGTGGGAATAATTTACTATTCCCACTCCACTAAGTGTAACAGTAGGGAAAGTGTTGGATAGCGGAGGGGAATAATTTAGGGGCCCATTACGATACCCGGCGTAAATAAATCCGCCAGGCATGGAAGCGGCAAAAATCCGCCCGCACACACCGCCTGAACACCGACCACGCCATTATGAGTACACAAACCGAAAACCGCCATCGGCGGAAAAATCACACAAAATACCGCCCGCCATCGTCCGAGTCGCAGTCAAACCGCCCGCCACGGACGGAAACACGCACGACAACACAAAACCGCCCGCCCACACGGCCGACACACCGCACGTGAAATTACGATCGCACCGCCATGAGCGCGGAAAACAACAAATATACCGCCCGCCAGCGCAAACAACGCCGATGAGAATCGACACGGCAGAAGCCATGGCGCCAACGTACCTGCACAGAAACCATCCGCACACAAAACCAATAGCACACAACATGGCCAACAAGTCCACACAGCAAGGCACGCACAAATACACAAGCACAGTACACATCCCGAAAACACCCCCCGGACAAACAAAAATACAAAGGCCAGAACCCCAGACACAACACACCTGAAAACAACAGACCATGAGGACACACCCACATAGGTGAGTACAAAAGCAGCACTCCCACAGACCACAACCCCTTGCTACATTGCAAACCAGAGAGGAGAGGAGAGGACACAGTGACACAGCAAGGACAGCAGCACACCACAGAAACGCACACATCACTACCACCACCACCACCACCACCACCACCAAACACCACCACCACCACCACCACCACCACCACCAAACACCGGCACCACAAACCCCTGCACATTACACAACACACACCGCACCAGCACCACAAACACCATGGCACCACAAAGGATGCCCAAGTTCACGCCCATGGAGCTGACGGTCATGGTCGACGAGATCATCAAGGTGTACCCACAAATCTATGGGAACATGGTCCAGCACACACCACTAGCCACCAGAAACAGAATGTGGAACCGGATCGTAGACCAGGTCAATGCAGTCGGGACCCTGCCCAGGAACAGAGTCGAGATAAACAAACGTTGGAATGACGTAAAGAGCCTGGTCAAGAAGAAGGAGGGCAAAAACAGAGAGCTGGCTGCCGTCACTGGCGGAGGGAATCCCGCGCTCTTAAGACCTTCAAAGCGTGGGAGGAGAAGGTGCGAGTCGTAATCCATCCGGAGATCCTCGCCGGATTAGCAGGGGGAGTGGAGGCTGGTAAGTACAAACTAATGTATACCAGCACACCGCTATGTACTCACATGCGCAACTACCATGCCACAGCTCCCAGGGACAAACACCCCCATGTCCAGCACACAATACACAACACATCACACACACATGCAACAGACACTACCACACACAGCCCAAACCGAACAACTGTAAGATGCGTGGGGACATGTGTACACTAAGCCAGCCACGTAACCACCAACAGGTCCCCAAATATGCCAGAAGCGCCACAACGAGCACCCACCACACCCATGTGTCCGCCACAGCTGCACTAACCGACAAGTAACAGGTAAGTGGCAGGAACACAAAGTGCAGTGGGTGGGACGGTGGACAGCCCAAGTACAACACACACCAGGCCCCAGTCCCACAGCACAGCAAGGAGGAGCATCCCCACACCCCACAGCCACGTGTCAGCCACCGCAGTGCACAACGACAGCCGAAAGGCAGACATCACGGTCCACAGCAATCGGTGTCAGTGGGTGTACAGCCACCCCCACGACCCACTACACCCCCACCCCCACAGACCTGCAACATGGAGCACCCCCGCTTAGAGCCATGTGGCATCCAGTACAGTGCACGCACGAACAACTTGCAGGTGGGAAACTGGACAGGGCTGGATTACTGGAGGCATGAGGACCATAACACCACCAACACATGGGACATGTCACGTAGCAGACGAACACGCAGCACCGCCCACCGTCACGAACAAGTGAACAATGTGCACACGGACATGAACAACAGACTCACACCCCACATGACCCATCACAGACATAGCAACACCCAAGGAGCCACGTCTGCATGCACAAGCCACACTGAATATAGTCCCACACGGCAGCCACTGTGCAACTCATCACACACAACCGAAACACCATTGAAGTCCTGTCCATGTAGCCCCCACTGCCTGTCAACCCCACACCCCACAACTACACCTATGTAAGACAAACAACACTAGACGCAACAGAGCCGGAACAACAGAAATGCACACGAACACCACTGAACCCATCAAACTCACAGACACACCATGCACATACAACATACCATCCATCCCATCCGTCAGCCCCAGTCTCATGAAAGGCATGTCATCCGCACAGCTGCCACACATACAGCAGTCACGCTAAGACACATGCCCATGACCAACCATGTGCCAGAAGTCAATTAAGCGCACGACACACTGTGAGCAACAACACACAACATGGGCCACACTCCCCCGAGCACTGCAGTGATGCACATGGCACAGGGCAGCACGCACACCAAGGAGATGGGACAACTGCAATACGTTGGCTGGCACACAACTATCACTCACTCATAACGATGCGTCCAATGCCATGTCCAGTAACCACAACAGACAGCAAATATGCAGGGCATGTCAGGCATGCACACACCTCAGACCATGCACTGTCATGC